>OZ012659.1:50324927-50471858 GCA_963942545.1 Oxycera nigricornis | reverse complement strand
AGATGCGGGTCAATGTTATGCCAGTCGAATCTTCAATGATCATGAAACAAATTATAGTGTTATGAAAAGAGGTATTAGCATTAGTTAGGGCCACTAGATATATTTGCCCGTACCTATTTGGTCGCAAGCTTGTAGTTGAAACCGATCACAAGCCACTAAACTAATGATTTTCAATAGAAAAACTTATCATTAGCTTGTCAAATGGTGTTTGAAATTGTTGAAATTTGATTGTACCGTGAAATAAAAAGAAAGGATGGAAGATTGTAACGTTCATGCCCTGTAAAGAAAAGAAATCCAGGAATACATTTCCTTCAAAATCCCGTTTAAGTACATCAGCTATTAACGAGTTCAAAACACAAATTTTTTGAAAAAAAATGATTCAGGCTTTTCAAGGATAGGTTGGTTGGTTGTAGGGGCAGACCTCTTTATCCAAAGATGGCTCACTTAGGCCACTATATGCCCGTTATGATACCACAAAAGATTGAGACGGCACTTGAACCTACAGGATGACGAGAACCATTTACATTCTCGTATAAAGTTGGCTATGCAGCTAATATTTAAATCAGCTACTACAGTGAGGCTGTCCAGGAAAGATGAGCCTAAGGTTTGCATGCGTTTCCTGGATATTGCTGAGCATTTACACAGAAAGTGTTGTATTGTCTCTTCCTCATCTTTCGATCTTCAACTTCGTCAGAAATCGTTGAAAGGAACACCCAATCTTTCTGCGTGTCTGCCAATCATACAGTGCCCCATCAGTACGAATACGATGCAGCTCAAGGCTTTGCGGCTCGTGTTAAGAAGCCGCTTGGTGCGTTTGGAGCACAGTGAGTGACAAGTTTGCCTGGTTGTCCTACAGGTTTCTTCAAGTATTTGTAGCCTCCATGTAGTATTGCTTGAATCCTAGCTTTATGGAAGCTAGAGGTTGGCCGACTTGAGGTGTAAGTGTATACTCTCGGAGCTCAGTGCCAGCTCGCAGATGCCCTACTGCTTCGCAATTTCCCGGTATGTCACTATGCCCCGGTACTCAGCAAAGAATCACTTCTCAATGAAGCGATATCATGTTTAGTTGTTAGCGCCATTCCATTGCAATTTTTGATGAGGTATGCACGCTGGATAGTGCTTGGATAGCAACTTGACTGTCAGAGAAAATGGTTAAATTTCTTATGGAAATTTTCTGGTTTCTCAGCCACTCTACTGCTTTGTATATCGCAATGATCTCTGCCTAAAAAACACTGATGTGATCTGGAAGCCGGAAGAATAGCTTTAGGCCTAGCTGTTCTGAAAAAACGCCACAGCCACCTTTGCCATCCATTTTTGATCCATCAGTGTAGATGTCGATCGATTCCTGTATCTCACTCATTTCTATGGTCCAGTCATCCCTACTCAGTAGATTGCGCATGACGCTTTGCACGCTCTTTCATTCTGTATTCGCTTTCTACGCGGGCTAGGAGTCCAGAATTAGACCTAAATATTTAACTTGGTGAGACGGTATGAGGCTTATCTCATCGAGTTTGCGTGGGAGGAATCGTTGAACTTTGTACCTTCTTGTGAAGAGCACAAATTCCGTTTTCTGCGGATTAATTTTTAGACCGCACTCTTTGCCCCACTTGGTAAGAATACCCAGGGCAAAGTTTAATCTTTCAGATAGGGTGTTGACGAATTTGCTCGATATTGCTATTGCAACATCGTCGGCATAAGCTACGAGTTTGCAGCTCCTATTTTTGACAGGAGTTTGTCCACCAATAAGTTCCACAGAATGGGTGAAAGCGCTCCACCTCTTGGGGTACCTCTGCTAGTCCGCCTTCTTAAGGTGCTGTTTCCTAGTGTAAAGTTGATGTTCCTGCTGCTTAGCAGTTATCCGATGAACCCTATAAAGATGTCTAGGAAAAACCGCTTGCGTATATTCTTCGACGCTTAGCGATTTTTCGATGTAGCTGGTGAGCGAGTGAAGAGCTGTTTCAACCGATTTCCCATTTGTGTATGCGTGCTGCATACACTGAATTTCTATCAGCCGTTCCACAGTTTTCAGCAGGAAAGAAGTTAGGCTGATAGGTCTGTAGTCCTTAGGTGAGGAGTGGGATGTCTAGCCTGCTTTAGGTATGAAGACTACTTTAGCTTCTTTCCACCACTGTGGAATGCAAGCCATCCGTAGGCATGCTTTGAAAATGGCATTAAGCCATGACAGTGCCGTATTGATTCCCTGCTGGACCTCAACAGGTGAGATATTGTCCATGCCAGATTTAAATGGTTGAGTTGAGCTGATTGCCCAGTATAGGAGCCTGTCTTTTCAAGGATAACAAAGCAAAACGTTTGTGATAAAAATAGAACAACTGTTTCCACAACAACTTTTGATTCACAAATTTATATCACTCTTTTTAAAAATCACTTCAACTGTGGCAGAAGAAACTGTTAAGGGCACTAAAAATTACAGAACTTCAACATTCTTCAAACACTGTTAATTGCAAAATAATCCAATGGACAATGTTGTATGTGGACATCTTAGAAAGGGAAAAACTTGCCCAAGACATGCAAATGGATCATTTTAGAAACGCTCGTCGAGGAATCGAAGAAGTTTTTAAGGAACTTGAGTCTAAATTTTATAATCCTAAAATGCAGGAACTCGATACGAAGTTCATATATGTAATGTAGAGAAATACGATTGACGGGCCATATAAAAAGTGTTCAAAACAAACCACAAGGTGTAACTCCTGAGGTATACGAGAACAAGTACCCAATAATATCTACATAAATATTAGGAAATAAAAGCAATGATGCAAATAATAATACTTTAGGCAATAATAATGATAAAAACTTATCATAGTAAGTGTAACGAGCTCATATTACTCGTTTTATCTTAGGGAGTGACCATTAGTAACGTTAGGTTTTTGGTGGGTGTCGGTTGAATTGATTCTTTACGCAGAGCGATTGCAGGTGGAATACGCCGAGTGATTGCGGGGAGAGTATCCCAAGCTTTTCTTACTTAAGTGACTTTTTTTCATATTGATGTTAGAAAAGCAAAACGGCGTAATTGAACATTTTGCAGAAATTGAGATTTTAAAAATATTGAAAGCAGTTTTTGTTTCGCAAGGTGACAGTTATTGGTCGTTGCGTTCAAAAATTGAGACCCATTAAGATCTGTCCTAATTTTTTCTTAATCTCAAAAGCCATGGTCTAGAACTCAGTTTGCTGCAGCATCATTCAATTTAAAACAATTTGTGCGTACCAAATTATAGCAAATGACAAAACACGTTCATCGATACCACAAACATGATATTAGAGTAAGTGAAATTAGATAATATTATTTACATCGACATCTTGTTCATTATCAATGTGGATTGTTGAATATGCTTTGCAAACATCAAAAACTATGCATTTTTGTTTAATAAAAAATCTTTAAGACATATGACCTTTCAAAATCATGACTTCCACAACTGAAAATCAGATTGAAAGAAAAATCCAAAACATATTTATTTCTTTTAATAAAATAAAAAACAGCTGCACCAAAATTCTCAACATTCTACTGAAACGTCAATCTATTTTAATGTTTATCATAGCAACTTTATCCAAATAATGAAATTAGATAATAGTATATGTTTCTACCCCTTAATCATTGTGACTATTCATTGTTTAGTGTTATCATAAATTTTTTTATGTCATCATGGGAAATGTTTGATTTTTTCAAGAACTGTTGAGAATTTTTTTTTGTTCATTAAAAGTTCAAATCAGGTTTATTAAAATTAAACGTGATTTCTCGCAATTGTTTAATTAAATGAAAAACGCAAGTAACATATTGATCAAAAATTAAAAAGAATTATACAAGCGAAATGACGCTTCGATACACATCTTAATGACATCTATACTAACGCTTTCTTAAACTCAGAGTTAGCGTCTGCTAAACATACGTTCAAGTATAAAGCCTGATTTTTTTGCATGTTTCTCTTGTTAAGGGAACAACGTTTGGGGATTAAAAATTTCAAGGTTTGGGGACTTTGGATAAGTAAGGCTTCAGTAAAGAAACTCGCTCACGTTAAAGTATAAAAACTGAAATTTATATGACGTCTTTAAATAAACATTTCAAGCCTTAAAAAGCTAGACCTATCCGAAGGGTCTACCACTCCTTCAAACACAGTAAAAAGTAAAATGTTATGTTATGATAAAATTGTCCAGGAATATGAACGAATTTAAAAAAGTACAAATGCAGTTAAAAACTTGTACAAATTATATGTGTATATGATTTAAAAGTTATTTTACAATAGCATTGTATCAATGAGACGTATTCAAAGGGCTCGAAAGTCTCTCAGACTGAATAAAGGCCAGTTAGAACTACATATATGTGAGGGAGCATCAAAAACTGTTGGTTAAGTGAATTTCATAAGAGGAAAGTTATTTTTTAGTACATATATATTAAATTTACATTGTCCATTGAATAATAACAGTAAATAAATTAAGCTCAGCTTAGTACTAATTAGATATTGTTCATGTATGATTAATATTTCATTCACGCTCAATTTTCCAACTCTTTTAATCATATTCATTTTTATATTCTATCGTCATGACTTTCATATTACACAATCATTTACTTGATCGCTTTCAATGCTGTCGTTTATCAACATTTCTGTAAATAAGAAACACATTCGTGTGATAAGTAGCTGGCATTGAATTAAAATTGATGTTTTTCTTATAAAATTACCTGATGGAGTTTGAAGGGCATCACTGACGAAATTCGGTAATTGATGTTCTTCTAACCATTTCCGTGTATATTTATTGTCATCATTCATCATTATCTTCTACAAGTGAGCATTGGTCCAAATGCTTGCAATATATTTCGTTCTTAAGATGTGTTGAATGAGTTACTCTGATAAAGTGGCAAATTCCTTGCGTCGAAATTTCTTAATTTTATTTGAAATGATTCATCTACATCTACAGCTGTGTATGTACATATGTATTGATAAAAAGTAGAAATCGCTCAGCATCTACATCATTTGCGCCTTTTACATTGATAAATCACAGATGAACGGCTGGACCGTATTGGAAGCGATAGTTTTCTCCACTTCATTATAAAAATCAATATTGGCCAAATTAGCAAACATTTTTTGGCATCCATCGTTTTTCTTGAGCAATTTATATAGAAGGTTTGCCTTTGGTATTTAAAAAAAAAAATTATAATCACATACAGATGTAGCATGAAGTGCAGGCAACATTTTGCACACTAAACTTGTTTGATTTTTTTGAACTTTATGAGATCTATGCATCTTATTTTATTTCCAGTTCCTGAAAGCATCTATACATGTGACTTTTCGCATTTTTTATAAATCCATATGACCAAGTATAATAGCTGAAATTTCAGTATCGCTTGCTTTTATAAATCAATTTGGCCTCATCCTAGATGTTGCACAAATGATATAAAATTTTCGTGTCTACTTCTTCATGATCTGGATCTTTAAATATATTGCATATTACGTTATCGTCATTGTAAGTAACAAAAAAGTGACAATGTTTGAAATTAACATGTATTACTCTATTGCAAATTTATGGAGCAGCTTCGTCTTTTGTCAAATTGAATTTAAAGAAATCAGTGAGAGCTTGCTTATAGGCGGAGTTTTTTTTATTTCTTTTGCAAAATCAGAGATTCGAACTTGATCTAGTCCGGTAATAGTGAAATTCAGATTTGAAAACTCTCGACAAAGACTTCTTTCGTTGACTTCGATTGAGAGCGTAGAATGTTGATCAAATATGATATCAATTCGAGATGTATTAAAATTACACACCTTTTGTTATATTTTTTTGAGGTATTTCCGAACGTCTCTGGGACGTCTGTCATCATATGTAGCGAGAAAAAAATCATCAAGTGAAATGTTGATTAATTGATTTTTTGATATTCTTTGACTAAAGTAATAAATTTTTGCAATTGTGCAACACTATTGCAAAAGTGTTGTCTTAATCTGCTGAAATAGCCTATTGTTGTTGTAAACCTAACTGTACGTAAACATGACTTATTGTTGAAGAGATCTAATTAGTGAAATGTATAACTCATGTATGCCTTCTAGCAGCATTTGCATTGATTGTTGGTTCCAAACTATAACAATGAGTTGTGAATTTTTTTCATTGGTTCTTATTATTCTAAAAAAAACTTTTTTAATTCATCAGATAGACCAGGATGAGATTCGTTGATTTTCAATACATTATCTAAACATTTGACAGTTCACCGAGCATAATTTGGCTGGTTGTATCTGAAAAACTTTTGTGATTTTTATTAGCACATATATGAGCAACTCAAAATATCCGAATCGAATGCTTCTGCACAATATAAAATAATAATTCCCTAAATTAATACAAATATGTAAAGGAAAACTAAAATTTGTACATGCTCTCCTTCGAATTTTTGTTCATTGAATCAAGAATAGTTTTCAAAAATTGCTTTAATTATTATCATTTTTATTTTAAATGATGCCTATTTAAAACTTTGTAATCTTTTTACTTCCTCTTTAATCTCATCGATAAATTTTGAATTACTTATTTGCAAAAATGACTAGAAATGTAGTACCTTCAAACCTAGTAGCATAAAAGGATGTAATCTTTCGCATCTGTTGCAATGTTTTCTTACAAGAAATCTTTGTTAGCAAGTTACTTTCAACCATGACATTCGTCAATCTACTGTCAGTTGTTACTTTTTCAACAGCTTTCAAGCATGCCACCAAAAAACGAAAAGGTCCCAAATGTATGAATAGCTTATCAAACGTAGGCTATGGATTGCAATTGCAGACCAACTTTTGCAATTTCGAGAACGTATGTCATTTGGATATAAAGTTGTTGAAACTCTTCTGCAATTTGCAAACTTTTCTTCATTGTCTCTAAAACTAATGATGAATTTGTTGGTGATGAGTTGATTGGAGTTAAATAAGAGATTTTTGTTTCGGACTATTATTTTGATCAATGCGACTATTAAATCAAATCCACATAGGCACATCAAGTATTTGTACAGCGTGATTATCATCCAAGTCATATCTATGTTTGCGTATCTATCATTTTAGATTGATTGGGATGAAAACAATTTCAAACGGTATAGTTTGAAAAGCTCTCTTTTTTGTATCGTACTTTACACATGGAAGATTCGACAATATCGGAACAAATATTCTGGTAAGTGATTCTTGCCGTATCGTGGAGTGTATCCTCGCCATATATTCGACGCGTATTAACATTTAATTTAAAAAAAAAAGTGCAAAAATTAGGTTTTTTTTCATAGAATAATAAATTTTTAACCTGATTTTGACGACACCGTTATCAATGTTTATACAATTTATAAATTCTCCTCAGTTTTTGTAAAAAAAAATCGGTAATTGTTTTTTCGATAATTATCAAAAAATTTTGAATTCAAAATAAAAAACTTCAAAAGCCACAATGTGAAACTATCTCTTATTCTAAAGAGTCAACAAAAGCTTATTGATATTTGCATAATTTGACCATTTTCAACAGTTTTGAAAGTACCGTGTTTTCAATTTAATAAAAAACTAGTTTCCAACCGCAACAGAATTTTCTACTGAACTCAAAACTGAATCTTTGGTATCGGTCTCAGTTTCAGCCTAAACCAGAACCGAAACTTTTTGAGACACATTAAAAATTTAAAGCACCTACACTCACAAGCTAATCTCCAGCCAATGAAGCTGCACCATCTTCCGAGGGGGAGAACTAAGGATTAGGTCATAGAAAAACATTTTCATGGAAAAGACAAACCCGTGTTGCGACCACAGCTTGATGGCCTTGTGGTCACGGAAAGGAATGCGCAACGATTTCGGCTAAGGCTTAGCACCTAGGTGCGGTTCTTTTTATGGGGTGAGGACCCGTGCCGATCCATCATTTATATATACTGCAAAAAGTGAAGACATTGGATGGGAATGAGGATTAGTCACGTTGCTGATGTTAAAAAACTTTGTTTTTCTTTTTTCACTCCATGACGAGTCAAACAAACATACAATTTAAAGAAACATATTCCTCCCAGAGCTTAAATAATAATGCATTGATATTAATCAATCAAAAATAATATTTGAAGGAAAGTTACTCCCTAAACACATAAGTTCAAACAAATTACTTAATTTAAAAACAAAAAAAAGGTGCAGTTGAGAAAAACTTCAAAAAGAAAATTGTGGAAACAGAAAGAAATACAAAAACATAACTTGTGTTTTAAGCTGATGACGAACGCTCTACATCGGCGTCATATGCTGACCTGCAAATCAAGATCATAATTTCACTACACTTTCTTTAGCTACTATGAAATTTATGTTCAAAAATTGTTTATCTTCTCGTATGCCACTTAATTTCACAATAAAAATAATCACGAATATTTATCACACCAAGGCCCAACTTTCCATACCTATGACAAAGTTGAGCGTTCAATAATTTTTCCCCTGCAAAACTAGAATGCGTCCACGACAACACTCCTTCGTAGACCACTAAACGATTACTGAGATGCCACATTGATTCCCATATTATTTCCATGCGGCCTCATTTTCGTTTCCAAATTCTCCATATTCACAAGAGATTATCTGATTGATTTACAATTCAGATAATTGGATGTCGATAAAGCCAGTAACACACCTCATATTATCCGATCTTCGTTGCTTTAGAACCACCTACACCATACCAGAATATACGCATTATAGAAAAGCGGTCTTTTACGATAAACTCAATGAGCACTTGTACTTGATTTAAATACTTTCGTTGGCTGTTTTTTCTTCATTATTTTACTTAAATTTCAGAGAAATCCCTGAAACTATCTTTTCTATCACCACTTTTTAAATTTCCCAATAACATTCTTCCGACGGCCAGCGACAGCCGATCTTCCAAAACTTAAACCCTAAATCCAAAAGTAAAAAAATGCTAGCCTCTTAAACTTCCCAAACTGGACTGCCTCGTCTTTTGTTATCGATCACGGTCATCGGCTTCCGTCTTTTGCGGCAGGGTGCAAAAGATTCCGCTGTATTACAATTGGGTGCGATTTCCAAGTTTTGAACGTTTGCCGAGCCTACAGAAACCACTATCCTGGTCACTAAATTTTTCTTCCGCACTCAAACTGAAATCAGCTGGAACGAGGAAGACAAAAAAGAAATACGCGGTTGAAGTGAGGATCGAACCGACGTCCCTATGAATGGTAGCCCCTTAAGGCTAGCTTATTTGTGGAATTTTCTTGGAAATTGTTGATATTTAACTTTAGGTATACACTTTGCACACCATTTGGAACATTCGTCCTGATTTAAAACAAGGTGTAACTAATTATAGTTGTTTAAAATTATTCAATTACTTACAATAAATTATTCAAGTACCTACTGGTTCTGAAAAAATTCAAATTGTGTAGCTGATACTACAATGCATCAAAATATATTTGATACGCAATGGAACACTAAAAGAGTACGTGGGTACAAAAACAAAATTTTTTTTTTATTTATGTCCATAAAAATATCGTTGAAGTATCCCGAAGAAACACAATCGGAAAAGGTGTGGTAAATCTGGATTTCGAGATTTAAGAGAAAGCACCCTACTCCTTAGATATGATCTAGCTCGTGTAAATCTTTGTAACTCTTTTGTTTTTGTATAACATAGCTTAACTGTAGTAATTAATAGTTTGTAAAAAAGCGCTCATTTCACACCTGAATACTTTCACACGAAAAAAAGTAACCAATTTGGGTATAGTTTCAGCGAAAAGTAGAAAAATCAAATTTGACATTTCGTTATATTTTGTCTTGCCATATGCCCTAATTTCATTGAATTCGTGACGTAGCGTGCGTGAAATGCGCGAGCGAAATAGGATGACAATTTTCTAATGGGTTACCTCCTCTGTCTATATACCTTGGGTCAGGCCCAAGGTGCAATCTGTTATGCTCATTTTGAGCTTTATGTAACATGCCGCGATGTATCGTTGGATGAGGCAGCGTAAAGCTACCAAATTTTGCGTTGATCTTGGAAAGTTCGTCACCAAAACGTTTCTATTAATTCAGCACGCCTTTGTGTGTGATCGCATGGCCAAGTCATAAGTTTAACAATAGAACAAGAAACACGAAGAGAATGTCGCTAACGGAACCCACAGTGGACGTGCAATAACTTACCAAATTGATGAAAATATGATGCGTTGAGCCTTAAATGGAAAGCAAAAACTCTGCAAATGACGAAAGCAATAGTTTATGACATTGTAACATGAAGATTGAACTTGAAAAAGATGTGCGCTAAACCGATGTCAAAACTTTTGAGCGACAAACAAAACGACATGCAAGTGCTCTTATGCCAAGAACTCTTGAAAATTTGTGGAAAAGATTTGTATTTTTGTACCTTAGCTATCACCGGTGATGTTAGTAGTAAGTGACAAACCTTGGAAGCAGGTTTTGTATGGGTGGGAACCTGTTTTTCAATCACTTCCATTCAACGGTTTGGATGGGGAATCAGTACGTTTTTGGGTCTGGTGTACAGGTGCTTGGTGGCGGTGATTTGTTTTTCGTAAGAGGGGTGTTGCGGTTGGTTGGTTGGGGTTGTCAGGTGGTATGCGGTGATTTTTTTGTAAGAGGGGTGTTGCGGTTGGTGGGTTGGTGTGAGGGGTTGCTGAGCGTGGTCGGTAGAAGGGTGTAGAGGTTTAATAAAATTTGGCTTAGTGTTGACACCTGTACAGACGGTAAACATGTGTTAAATGAAATAAAAAGCAATAATGGAAGTATATGAAAACAATTATTTATTTTTTATATAGTTGCTATTGTTTTTGTGTTCTCAAATGAGAACCGGTGCTATGCACTTATTGTTTGAAACTAGTGGCAATAAAAACGTAATCTATGCATTGCGATAGATTTACATATAGTTTTAAATGTGACATAAAGTCATGAACGCGTTATACCAACTGAATTTTTGTTTTTACATAACAAATACATACTAGGAAAAGCCAACTATTCTCAAAATAGTAACTGCATGCCGAATCAAGCTAAGTAGAAAATTTTGAACATACCGCGCGCCTTGACGATTCTTAGTAGTCAAATTTAAATCATTTTACATGAAGATCACGTTGACTAATATAAAAAATAAATTCCACAACAATTCTCAAATGCGTCGCATATTTTCCGCTAAGATAAACAACAATGGAAATTAAATAGACGAATGAGATGAAATTAAAGCTTTGTAAGGATACAGATATTGCTTAATCTTCAGCATGTTTTCATCAAATGTCGAGGGGCAAAATACATAATTTGGTAGCCGCTCTCTTGAAAACTCCTGCATTTGTTTTGGCAACAGCCGTTCTGACGATTCCACCTCTTCCTGGCCAGACTTCTTGAACTCTTCCTAGAGCCCATTTTAGCGGAGGTAACCCATCATCTCGACAGACGACTAATTGTCCAATTTGAAGCTTGATTAGATTGCCATTTGGTGCGTTTTTGCAGCTGTGTCAAATATTCTCCAGAAATGTTGTGGAATTTGCTCCAAGTGGTGCCATCTTGACAATCTGTTTATTTTAAGATGCGTAATATCAGGCTCAGGATACGAATTCACTGATTTTCCAATCAGGAAATGACCAGCAGAGACATAATTGAAATAATTTTTATCCGTTGATATTGCCGTTAAGGGCCTCGAATTAAGGATTGATTCAATTTGAGTAACAAGCGTTGATGCTTTTTCGAACGTCAAGGCAGCGTCTGACGCCACTTTACAAAAGTGCCTTTTGAATAACTTGACCGTCGCTTCCCATAATCCGCCGAAATGCGGAGCTCAAGGTGGCATAAAATGCCATTGTATACGGTCAATCGCTGTATTATCCATTATTTTGCTTTGATGCTCCGATTGATTGAAAAGATTTCTCAAATCTTCTAACTCACGATCGGCTCTTACAAAATTTGTGCCGGTATCAGAAAACACGTTCGTCGGATTTCCTCGACGACTAATGAAACGTTTAAAAGCGTTGAGAAACGCATCCATAGTCAAATCCGAAACGACTTTCAAATGAACAGCTTTTATAGCCATGCAAACGAAAACTGTGACGCATGCTTTAATGCGTTTGCTGTTTTGTTGTTTGCCATCCCGTATTATTATGGGTCCACAAAAATCTACACCGGTGTTGATAAAAGGTCTCGAACAAATTACTCAATACTCTGGAAGTTGATAAGTTGCTCCGATACACGAGATTTTGATTTGAAACAAATGATGCACTTGTCAAGCAGCCGTTTGACTACGCGCCTTGAGCGGCCAATACGATTGTCGTAACGCAGCTAATGTCCCATCAATTCCCGTATGTAAATTTTTTCGGTGTTCATGCTCAACGATGAGTTCTGTAAGTCTCAAACAATGAGATAACAGCACTTGGTGTTTTGCATCTTGCTGAAGGTCTGAATGCTTGAGTTTGCCACCAACCGGCAGCAAACCGTCTTTGTGTATAAACGGATTTAAGTCTCTTAAAATGCTCTTTTTTGAGATTTCATGGCCGTTTTGTAAGGCACTCAATTCTTCGGTAAATTTTAATTGCTGCTCCTTACGTATGAGACACTTTCTTGCATGTTCCAGTTCATAAGCAGTTAAAGAACCGGAGAATTTAAATCTAGATTCCTTTTTAAACCTTTGCGCTACTTGAAGACACCTAGCAGTAACTCGAATGAGCTTAGTGAGAGATGAGAATTTATCAAAAAGATCGATATCGTCTCGTATATGGAATACAACCGTTGTTGACTGAGTCGATTGACTCAGCTGATTCTCGTAAATTTCCGGTATTTCCGGGGAATATTTAATCACATGCTCTTTTAGCCATCGAAGACCGTTCTACCACAGCCGAAAAATCTTCAATTCTTTCGGGTTCATGCCCCGAAACACAAGATCAGCAGGGTGGTCGTTTGTTCTCACGTGATTCGAATCTCCTATATCGCTGTAAATTCCTGAATTTCGCTAACTCGATGAGCAACGAAGACAGGTAATTTTTTGTTTGATGCCTTTATCCAATGAAGAGTTATGGATGAATCTGTCCAATAACAAGTTTTTGCTATTGTCAATTCCAATGCGACTTTTACTTTGGTCATCAATTGAGCAAGCAGCTGAGCTGCACATAGTTCCAGCCTCGGAATTGATATCATTTTTAACGGAGCGACACGCGATTTTGAGCACAATAACTCCGCTTGAATAATTTGCTCCGTATGTAAACGCAAGTCTCATACGCGCGTTCACTGGCGTCGCAAAACCCATGAAGCTCTAGAACTACATTCATGTTATTGTCCGTGGTATATGGAAATCGTTCATCGTTTGAATTTTCATTACCTAATCCGACCACTCAGTGTGGATGTCTGAAGGCAGAGATTCATCCCAATCGACTTGAAGTTTCCATAGCTTCTGAATGATTATTTTTGCGATGAGCATCACAGGCTCGAGGAGACCCAATGGATCAAATATTTGAGCTAAACTGGATAAAATCGATCTTTTCGTATGTGAGCTCGGATTCGATGACTTGATATGGATTGTGTATTGAAATACATCTTTTGATGGATTCCATCTTACGCCAAGAGTCTTTGAAGTCCCATCTTTATCCAATTCCAAAACAGTATTCGACACAGACAATCTGAACAAGTTTTTGAGCAACTTTTGATTATTTGAAGCCCATTTTCGAAGAACTAAGCCTTCTTTTGTAAGTAGTTCTGCGCTTGATCACGAATTATCAAGGCATCTTTGATGGAATTCACTCCTGTTATTAAATCATCGACGTAGAAATCTCTGCGGACTACCATAGCTCCAATCGAAAATTTTCCTCCAAATCAGCCAATTGATGGATGACCTTGGTTGCCAAAAATTAAGCTGGTGCCGTGCCATAAGTCCACGATATTAGCTCAAATGTTTTGATATCATTGGATGGATGATCGCGCCAAAGAATGCGCTGAACAGGAATTCGGGACTCATCTACGAGCATCTGATGATACATTTTGGCAATGTCAGCCGTCAGAGCGTATTTGAATCTGAAGATTCAAATACGCTCTGACTTATTCTTAATATTACTACGATTTCAAAAATCGAAGTAATATTGAGAATAAGTGTTGCTGGATAACAGGAACAACCATCAAAGCATCATTTAGTGAAATGCCACAGGATGTTTTGCTTGATGCATCGAACACTACTCTCAATTTTTTTGTTGCCCTTGTATCATTGACTACGCATTGATGGGGAAGATAGAAATGAGGTCTTATGTCCAATGTCGGGTCATTGTTACTAAGCTCTCTCATATGTTTCAATTCCACATACTCATGAATAAAGTTGCTGTATTCAACTTTGAGTTGAGGTTTTCGCTCCAATTTGCGCTCGAAGATTTTAAATCGTTGTAGAGCTGTGTCCCTCAAATTTCCTTTTTTTGGAGTAGTTCGTTTCGGGTAGGGAGAGTTACAATGAATCGACCCTCTGAATTGCGCTTATAAGTCTACGCAAATTGTCCCTCGCAAAGACGTTCTTCTCGTGTTCGAGTGACTTGCCTATCATTATGTTCGATTTGCCAGAATCGTGAGAGACTTGCGCTGAGCTGGTCGTTGATCGCTAAATGACACGATGTTTGTATTTTTTGGCGATCTCGTGACGTCAGTCTTCCGGATACACTCCAATAGAATACTGTTTGTTGCCATGTCGGTTGCTCTTTCCCGAGTTTTATTTTGCCAATGTAAAGCAAATCTAAAAATATCCCTGCTCCAATCAATATGTCCACAGTTGACGGCTGATTGAATTTAGGATCTGCCAACGTGATACCATCTTGGATTTGCAATTCGTCTGGATCTAGTTGATTCGCTGGAAGACACTGAGTTATGTTCTCAATTACAAGACAATCTGATTTCGCTTGGTAATTGTTGATCCTTGATTTGATCATTATTTTTGCAAACTTGCGAGTTTGCGTTGATATTAAAACTGTTTTACGCGTGTTCGCCTTCCCAATAGTTCATGCCTCTTTGAATAGATAGAGGGCGCACTACGAACGGCGAGAGTTGCCGTTCAGTGCCAAAACAGCAATTGAACTTTTTTTGTTAGTCCATGAATATATTCAATAAAAGCATGACGTGTCGTCAAAACATTCTTTTATTTTCTCGGAAACGAACCAATCCAACAGGTTATGGGCCCAGTCACACAAACTGAGCGTTGTTTGTGAAAATAAAGTCGAACGGTTTTGTCGAGAAGCGTGGAGAGCGGGACACGAGGTCGCGAAACGAAAGCCATCTTGGTGCATGCTTTTCTCTGGGAGATCTGTGCGTGATCGCGAGTGCGACGAAATCCGAAATGTCTGACGCAATCTCAGCGCGAAATATAACGAAATTCAACGGTGAAAATTTTCAAGGATGGAAATTTCAAGTGAAAATGTTATTTATAGCGAACAATATATATGATGTGGTCGACGGGACTCAAAAGATGCCGGAAGGAGAGGGTCAAGATGCAGCGAAAAAAACGTGGCCATCGGACAACGCGCGCACGATGTTCCCAATCTCCTCGGCACTGGAATACGACCAGCTGTAGCTGCTGTTGATATGTTCGACCGCGAAAGAAATGTGGGAGAAATTAGCGAGCGTGCATGAACAAAAGTCAGCGTCAAACAAATTGTTTCTTATGACGAGACTGTACGAGTATCGAATGTCTCCGGGGGACTCGATAATGAAACATGTATCGACGATACAGAACATGACCGTGCAGTTACGTGATGTCGGAAAACAAGTGTCTGACCTGACGATAATTGAAAAAGTGCTCGCGAGTTTGTCGCCAAAGTATGCGGCATTTCAGACCGCGTGGGATAATGTCGCGGAGGACTTACAAACGCTCGGAAATCTTCAAGAAAGACTCATTCGCAAAGAAGCTCGTTTACCACGGATGACGAAACTCCTGGGGCTTTCTCTGCAAACAAAAGTGCGAAGAAAAGTGCAAAACCGAGCTCGAAAGAGGAAAAGAAAAAAAGCCGAGAGACAAACAAAAAGTACAGTGTTTCAAGTGTCGCGAAAAGGGGCATTATGCGCGAGAATGTCCGAACAAAAGGCAAGACAAAGACGATGATGCGAGGCATGATTGTGCATTCGTCGTAGATGTAGACGATGAAAAGCGGTCGACGAAGATGAAGAACAAAGGCAGCTCGATTCTGCCAGTCGAAGTGGTAAATTTGGTGCTAAAGGCAGGTAAAGAAGAAACGTGGATTACCGACAGCGGAGCCTCGCGGCACATGACGCATCGGCGAGAATGGTTCAGTGAGTATCGACAATTGACAGATGGTGGGACAGTTTCTCTGGGCGACAACAAGGAATGTAAAGTGGCCGGAGAAGGAACAATCGAGATCGAAAAGTACATTGATGGCGCATGGTTTAAATCGCGAATCGAAAAAGTTTTATACGTGCCGGAAATAAAAAGCAACTTGTTTTCTGTCGGAGTGTGTACCTCAAGAGGTCAAGAAGTCGTGTTTACCGGGATATACGTAAACATTTTACAAGGTAACGAAGTGTTGGCTCATGGAATAAAGCAAGAAAACGAGATTTTCCGGATGCTTTTCCGAGTAAATCGTGCGCGAGCAAACAATGAGGCAAACATTGCGAAAACGAATCTTCAGGTGTGGCACAAGCGGCTCGGTCACGTGAATGCTCGTGCATTGCGCGAACTCGTTGCGAACAAACTCGTGGAAGGAGTTGAACTGCCGAAAAATGATGAGGTGTTTTGCGAATCGTGTCAGATCGGGAAATCCCATAGGCGTCCGTTTCGGAAGGAGCGTGAACGAGCAGCTACGGAGCCCGGTGAGGTCGCCACACAGACGTGTGCGGGCCTATGTCCACAGGGACGCTAGGTGGTGCGCGTTATCTCCTGACATTTAAAGACGATGCGACGAGTTACCGGTATATATATTTCGTGCGACACAAGAGTGACGTATATGACAAATTTAAATTGTTCGACAAGCTCATCGAAAATAAGTTTGGTCGAGTGATGCGCGTGCTACGGTCCGACAACGGCAGTGAATTCAAAGATGAAAATATGAACCGTTATCTCAAGTCACGTGGGATTCAACGGGAGTACACCGTGCCGTACTCGCCGGAGCAGAATGGCAAAGCATAGCGAGGCAATAGGACGATAAACGAGAGCGCGAGGACTATGTTGTACGCTAAAAATCTTTCTATTACTCTGTGGGCGGAAGCTGCGAACACGGCGGTGTACCTGATGAATCGGTCGGGATCGTCGGGGATACAAGATGGAGCGACTTCGTACGAGCTTTGGGTTGGAAAGAAGCCGAACCTAAAGCACCTGCGCATCTTCGGAACTGAAGCGTACGTGAACACGCCGAAGAGGTTTACGACGAAATTCGACGCTCGAGTCTATGATCCAGTGTCAAAGAAAGTATCTGTATCGCGGGATATAGTGTTCCACGAAAGAATCGGAAAAATGACAGCGGCATCCAACGACTAGTTCGTACCGGCGAGGGTTGAAGAACGTCTACAAGAAGCAGAAGACTATGACAAGATTTTTCAGCCGGCTGTAGATAATGCAGTGGATGAGAGACAGGAGTCGGTCGTCCAGGCGCAGCCCGTTGGCGTAGAACGAAATCTGAGAGATCGAGAAAGTTTGAAGCGACCGTCGCGCTACAAAACGAATGTCGCAGAGGTGAATATACCAGACACATTTGAAGAGGCGATAACGAGTGAGGAATCGTCCGAATGGATCTAGGCGATTGGACAAGAGCTGAACGCGCACAAAGAAAACGGGACCTGGTCATTACTTGAGAAGAAACCCGGGATGAAACTCATTGATTCCAAGTGAGTTTTTCGACTAACGAAAGGAAACATCTTCAAGTACAAAGCACGGCTGTGTGCTCGAGGGTTCAAGCAGCGAAAAGGAATCGATTTCGAGGAAACCTTCGCACCGGTAGTAAGGTATGACTCGCTGAGAGTGTTACTAGCAGTAGCTGCCGAACGAGATCTTGAGCTGGTTTAGTTCGACGTGCAGACGGCATTCTTGTACGGGAAACTGAACGAAGTGCGACAAAGGATGTCGTGTGTCGCTTGGAGAAGTCATTATATGGACTGAAACAAGCTGGACGGTGTTGGAACCTAGAGTTCAGTGCGTTTCTGCGAGAATTTAAATTTAGAGAAACGAAGCAGACAGGTGTATTTTCGTTGGAAATGTCGGGAATTCTGCTGTATATCTCGCGTTATTCGTCGATGACGGGCTGATAGCAGCCGAATCGAATGTGGTCATCGAGAAAGTTCTCGAGCATCTGAGCAATTCGTTTAAAATCACAATTGGTGATTCGAGTATTTTTGTTGGAATGCAAATCGAGCGCGATCGCGAAAAGAAAACGATATTCGTGCATCAGAGCGCGTATGCGAAACGAGTAATAGAAAAATTCGGGATGAGTAAAGCGAAATCGGTGAGCATACCGGCGGACTCGCATGTCGTGTTGTATCCGATAACAGACGGAGAAGAAAAAGCCGAGCAAGTACCGTACAGAGAAGAGTTATGGTGATCGTGTCGCGTCCTGACTTAGCATATTCCGTAAATTCCATGAGCAAGTATATGAACAATCACAGCGATGACCACGGGCGAGCGGTAAAAAGGATCTTTGCGTATTTATCGGGAGCGTTGGAGTATGGCATCGAGTATCGTGGCGGTGGAAGTGTGCCTAAGTTGATCGGGTATTATGATGCGGATTATGCAGGCGACGTTGAGACCAGAAGGTCAACAACCGGGTATTTTTTCGAGCTCGCGAGTGGTCCAATCACATGGTCGAGTCAGCGTCAGAAGCTAGTCACGCTCAGTACGACTGAGTCCGAATACGTCGCAGCGGCCGCGGCATCGAGAGGGGCGATTTGGTTGCGAAAGCTACTGAAGGATATCGGATATCTTTGTGCAGATGCAACCGTGATTTTTATTGACAATCAGAGTGCAATAAAATTAGTCAAGAACCCGCAATTTCATAAACGCACGAAACACATAGATGTCCGGTACCACTATATTCGGGAGAAAGTGGAAGCCAAAGAAATTAGAGTCGAGTACGTTCCTACAGAACAGCAAAAGGCTGATATATTCACCACGGTCTTACCAAAAGAGCGTTTTGGTATGTTGCGTGAGTGTATGGGTATGATTGTAAAACACGCTTAAACGGTGGAAGTATTAAAACTGTTTTACGCGTGTTCGCATTTCCAATAGTTCATGCCTCTTTGAATGGATAGAGGGCGCACTACGAACGGCGAGAGTGGCCGTTCAGTGCCAAAACAGCAATTGAACCTTTTTTTGTTAGTCCATGAATATATTCAATAAAAGCATGACGTGTCGTCAAAACATTCTTTTATTTTCTCGGAAACGAACCAATCCAACAGTTGACATCCCTGCGAAACCCAAGTTTTTTGACACAATCAACAGATACGAAACAAGATTCTGATGCTGAGTCCAGTAGTGCTTGACACGGCGTTGGGCTACCTCTCACATTCATAATATTGATGATTGCTGTGGCTAGAAGTACTCGTTTGTCTTGATTAAATGCAGCAAGATTTACGCTCGATGCCACTGTTTCTTGATTGCTTGTACCATTGATGATCGCTGGAATAGTTTCAAGTTGACCTTCTGGTATTTGTTCTAAATGAAGTAACGTTCTATGACGTTTGCCACGTTTTCGACAAGACCCTCCTCTGCATTGTCTTGCTGGTTGTGAGGCAACTTTCAAACAATTCAGGCACAATTTACGCACCCTATTACGGCTATATTTGCGCAACGCTTTTCACTACACCTCAGCCGACCCTGGACACGGTTTGGGCAATCCCACCCGGCTTCACCCGCGAAGAGGGGTGTGGGAAAATATATTTCAAGAAAGGGCGCCACCGGTTTCTGCGTCGGGACTGCCCTGTCCGCGAACCCTGAAACGGGAATAGGGTCCACGACGACCCAAAACCACCAACAAGGGAATAGGAAATTTCCTATCGTAACAAGAGCTGACGCGACCTTCACTTCGGCACTTCATACAATTAACACTCTGGTTTTTTTCCTAATACACTATTTATTTTCTGAAAACACCCTATCTGTCCCTATCTAGTCTTAATTTTACTTACAGTTTGTTCTTCGTAGCCTATCTCCGCCGCTTGTCGTCCGCCGTCCTCCTCCTGATGTTCCTCCAGTAAATCCAGAAACGATCCCAAGACAAGCAACCGTCCGCAAATTCCACCCTCGAGCTGCCGTCCAATTCGAAACCGAATTTTTCGGTCGTTACAACTGGTACACCTCGTACTTGCTCCGCACACTCAAGTTCCGCACCGACAAGAAGAAAAGACGTCCAAAACCAAAGCCACACAGCTTCCACACCAGCGGTCGAAGTCAAAAAACCCCGTCAGCTGCTCCCGCAAAGCTATTTATTCAAAAGCCCAGTCCCGTTTTTCAGCTGGGCATTTGTCCCCATCGTAGCTTTCAAAAGCTTGGGGAAACTGGTTTGGTCAACGTCAGACGTTGTGTCTCGATGCGGGTAAAAAGGCTGGGACTGTTGCCGGTCTGGTGAAATACTCGTGGCAGTTGTTAACCATGGTGAAATGCAAATACCAATGGTTGTGGGTATTACTGGCGCATAGGGGACTCCATTGGACGCATTGTATACCGGGAGGAGCCTGTTGCAGCGATTGGGTGATCGTTGTTTGTGTCGTGATTGCTGGCAACTTATCTGCAGGGTCTGTGACGTGGACTGTGATACATTTTGCCGTTGAAATACTTAAATTACGCAGCCTCGCGCGAGTTATAGGTGGACTATTTGTTAAGTACAAAAAAAAATTAAATTGAAATTGTTCCTAACGTGGAACTTTTAAATAAAACTCGAAAGATTTTCACGGAATAATGACTTTATTACAACTGAACTTGACCGAACTGAATCGCAACTGAAGACTGCTCACTCGACTATCATACATGTCTATATATAGGGTTTGAATCGCCAAAACAATCTTCGTCTTATCTGAATATTCCCACAATAAGAGGATGTGCTAAGTGTGCAATATCAAGCAGCGGATGTGAGATGCGGATATTGCATTTTTGTTTATCAAAGAATTTTTAATTAAATTTTGTTGGTCTGCATCTGATATGATATGCAACATTGTATTATTTGTATCATGATATGATATGAAGAATGCAACATTATATTGTTCATATCATGATATGATATGAAGAATGCAACATTGTATTGATATAATGTAGATGTTATTCGGAAAGGGTTTTGGAGAATTTGGTTGTAATGCTATTGTCTATGTTATGTGTAACTCCTCCCTCCTTATGTTTAGCGTTGTTCTCAACGTTACTTATGTTGGACATTTCGATATCATTACTTTTATTATTTTTTACGTTAATTTTTATGGTTTGACGATTCTTACAAAAGAAGTATAATACAATTATCAAAATGAGTATAATAATGGTAAGTCTAAAAATAGATCCAGTGGCTATAGTATTTCTTTCACTGACGTCTTTTATCTCTTCGATTTTTTCCATATTTTTGATATTTTCTAATTGTAGATCTTCAAAATTAAGTTTATAATTATATCCTGATAGTGTTTTTATTGGTTCTAACGTTAAAATTTGTTGAAACTCTTTCACTGTATTTGTAAATACTTTTCCTTCAAATTATATTTTACAATTACTGAATCTAATAATATATATTCCTTTAAGTCTATACGTTTTTTCGTCACAATTCTGATTTATTCTATCGTTTATATTTACAATTAATAACAAGCCTTTTTCTATTTCTTCTGTTTTAGTCTCATTACCTATTTTAATAATACAATTTATGTAAGAGCTGGATAATTCATTTTTTAAGAATTTTGGTCGTTTTTGAACTTCAAAATATCGTCCATTATATAACACTGTTTCCTTTATGTCTATGTTTAATGTTTCTGAATTGAAATTAGGTATTTGTTTAACATTGTATGATAATAAAAGTTTTAGTTGTCCTACTCATTTTTTTTTTCTCGTTATTCTGCCTACCATTACCTGCAAGCCCAATAGTTTGAAGCGGCAACGCGAATCAAGCTCGCCAGAGCTGCTCTTAAGGGATCGTTTAAAACTCCCGAAAACCAACAACGATTCTGTTATGGCATCAGTCAACAGGTTTCAGCCGTTAGCTGACCTTTCCGACGATACCAAGGCTGCTGAAAAGGTTCAAGGTGAGACTGCTAAAAAGAAAACAAAAATCCCACCGGTGATACTACCCGAACTCACGAGGGATACAATTTTGGCTACTACTAATGCCTTGAAAATTTCGGAAAATTCTTTCTATATCAAGCATATGTCTATTGGAAAAAAAGTTATATTTAACAATGCCGTCGATAGTGACAAATTTCGTTCGCACCTTATTGAGATGAAAATTCACTTTTTCACCTACGCCCAAGCGGACAAGCGTCCCACCAAGATCATACTTTCGGGACTCCACGAAATGAACCCAGCGGACCTTAAAAAATATTTGATCGAAAATCATAGCCTTGATGTACAAGACATCAAAACGATTGTTTTGAACCCATCCAAAAAACGATACGCTGAGGAGGCAGTATATTTGATCTATTTCCGTCATGGGTCAGTTAAATTAGCGGACTTGAAAGTAATCCGATCTGTAATGAGCACTATGGTTAACTGGAGTTACCAAAGACGACGTCCAAATCACATCACCCAGTGCAGAAACTGTCAGGCTTTCGGACACGGTAGTGATCATTGTAATATGCCTTCTAAGTGCCTTATCTGTGGAGCTGACCACCACAAAACTACTTGTCCAGCAAATGATATAGCCCAGATGAAATGCGCAAATTGTTCAGGGCATCACTTGGCAAATGATCTGTCCTGTCCGAAGCGATCCGAGTACATCAGCTTTAAAAAGACGGTACCTCAAAAGAAGACAAACAAACGAACCGCACCAACCTTTAATGCCCGAATCGACTCAACATTGGATTTCCCGTATTTATTAGACCACAAAGCCTCTCACCATACGGCTAATAATAATCCAAAATTAAGTAACGCTAGGCAATATAGTAAAGTTTTGTCAAATACTTCCAGTGGTCAAAATAATTTAACACATCTTAATACAAATTCAATTCACACTAACAAAAATATTAGTGATGTTCCCAATAACTTGTTCTCACCAAGTCAACTCCTGGTGTTAGCCAAGGAATTAATCACAAATCTGGCTAGCTGCAAATCCAAAGTTGATCAATTTAACGTACTTACCGAGCTCGCAGTCAAATTTCTCTATGATTGAAAGATTGGAATTAAAATGTGTTGTTTGGAATGCCCAAAGTATTCAGAACAAGTTGCTGGAAACATTTTTGTTTCTATCCCAAAATAATATCGATATTGCTATTATATCTGAAACATGGTCCAAAGGCGAGAAAAAGCTATCTCACGATAAATATTTTGTCTATGAATATCATAGGACTGGTATCACAGGTGGTGGAGTCGCAATTTTCATCAATAAGAATATCCGGCACTCGGTGGTCCAAGTCAAAACCTGCATTATCGAAACCGTGGCTATTAAACTTCTAGACACGGACCTCTTAATAATTGGCGCCTACTTTGCAGGAACGAAATTGAACGCGGCGAAATTAAATCTTTTCAAAGCGGATATGCTCTCTATGGCAAACCTTAAATATAAATTTATTATTGCCGGCGACCTAAATAGCAGACATCCTCACTGGAAGTGCGCAAGATCAAATCAAGCGGGTAAAATCTTGTATGATTTAATAAATTCTGCAAATCTCTTTATTCATGCTCCCAACGCACCAACTTTTTATCCACCTAGAGGCCTACCTTCCTATCTTGATATAGTATTAAGTAACGGGCTCATTTTCATCTCCTCTCCAATCACGCTTAATGAACTCTCCTCTCCTCATCTACCTGTGGTTTTCTCCATTGTCCTAAAAGACCCTGTAACTCAAAATGAGCTTATCACTAAAAATTACTCTAAAACCAACTGGATAATGTTCCGAAAGTATTTATCGAGCGCATTCAATGAAAATGCAGACTTTTCTGACGCTTGTAATCCGGAAGCAATTGACGTACTCGTCGCAAACTTTTCCGAGACAGTTCTGGAGGCCAGTAACCTCTTTACGCCTAAATTTACCCCCAAACCAAAGCCCACTATCCATAATAAAGAAATCTTAGAGCAGATTAAAATTCGGAATAGCATCCGCAGGCAATGGCAGCGTACACGAGACCCCAATTTTAAAAAAATATTAAACAGCGCAAATGAAAATATCCGCATTTCTCTTTTAAATTTACGGAATAAAAAATGGAGTTCACTCCTTTCCTCACTGACCAAAGGCTCTCCCAATTTATGGAAACTTTACAAAACCATCAAAAGAAAACCGAATAGCATCCCACAGCTACGTAAACAGGATGGCTCTTCTGTGCACAATGATATTGAGAAGTCCGAGCTTCTTGCTAATAGCTTTCTCGCTTCCCATAGAATAAGCGAGAAACTAAGTGATGAGCATACTGTGAGAACTGTTGAATCTGTTGTTTCGAACCTTGTCAGCGTTATCTCCGATTTTACCCCCGTAGATCATGTGCAATTCTCTGAGACCAAATGCACAATCCGTAAACTTAAAACCAACAAGGCTACGGGTTGTGATCAAATCCCCAACACTTTACTAAAGAATCTCCCTAGAAATGCTCTTATAATTCTCACCTATTTATTTAATTGCTGCCTCAAAATTGGCTACTTCCCCCATCGCTGGAAGAATGCTATTATAATACCCATTTGCAAACCTGGTAAAGATCATAGCAATCCCACTAGTTATCGTCCTATTAGCCTACTCCCTGGCTTAAGTAAAATCTTCGAAAAAATTATCCTTACCCGAATTCGCAGAAAACTGAACACCCATGAGATAATCCCTAAGTTCCAGTTTGGTTTTCAACCGAAATTTTCAACCAATCATCAGTTAAGCCGAGTAGTGAAACATGTCAAATTGACTCAACTAAACAAGCAGTCCACCGGTATGATAGCTTTAGATATTGAAAAAGCTTTCGATTCAGTATGGCACAAAGGATTGATTCACAAACTTTGTGCCTTTTCATTCCCGATTTACTTAGTCAAAATAATTCTATCCTTCCTGTCCGAGAGAAGCTTTCAAGTGAAAATTCATTCTACGTTATCTACTCCTCGGTCTATCCCGGCCGGGGTCCCCCAAGGAGCAATACTCAGTCCCACTCTCTACAACATATACACAGCTGACACTCCTACAACTGATAATTGCAATATTGCCATGTATGCTGACGATACTGCCATCTATACATCCGCAGAAAATCCGGACGAAATAGTGAATACTTTACTAATTCAATTTGCGAAATTATTCAGCTACTACCACAAATGGAAAATCCAAATTAATAAAGAAAAAACTCAAGCAATTTTTTTCACTAAAAAACGAGCTAAACGTTTTTTACCTAGTTCAACAATACAACTGCTAAACACAACAGGTGCATGGTCAAATTCAATCAAATATCTTGGTGTTCATTTAGATAAGAAGCTGACTTTTCAAGAACATACACTCAAAACTTGCTCAAAGATGAATAAATCCATCTGCTCCCTCTACCCTTTCATCAATAGGAAATCTAGCCTGTCAGTAACCAATAAACTGCTGCTGTATAAAACAGTGATGCAGCCTATACTTTTGTACGCCTCGCCGGTATGGTCCGATTGCGCTCAAACGCACAAACATAAGCTGCAAATCATTCAAAACAAATGCCTGAAGATCATTTTAAATAAACCATTTTACTTTCCCACCCGAAGACTTCACACGCTTTCCAATATTGAAAAAATTGCGACAAAGCTACGTAAACTGAAGTTGAGATTTCTCAGTACATGTTATAATAGCAACAATCCTATAATAGCATCGTTGCATAGTTAATGCTTGTTTTAACTGTAGGCTAAGTTAGTTGTAAGTTAGTTGTAAGGTACTATAAGGTTTTGAATTTATATTTTCCCTTAGCATAAAGATTGATACGAATCAATGCATATATATTAGCTATGTCTAGTGTTATTTACTAATATAGCTGTAAAGGCATCATGCCTGTTCTCTAAACTTATTTGATGGATTGTACATTACTAAATTGTCGAACTTTATGAATTAATTAAAAAACAAAAAACAAAAAAATAATAAAGGTGCGGTTTAAAAAAGGTACATTGATGATAAAAGTTATGGTTCCTTCTTTAATTAATAAACTAATCGTGATTTCTTTGAGTTCATCTACGGATAGGTTATGGGAATCATGATATGTAAATATGGATCTGGTCATGATACCTGTTTTCGCGGAATTTACATTGTCAATTATTTTTTCTAATTCGTCTTTTAATAGATCAAGATTATGGTTTAATTGGACAGTAGTTAATATTTTGTTTATTTGTTTAGTACTGTTATTTAAATCGGTCGCGAGTTGATTATATAATTTATTAGTTTGATTTATGTTTGATATTATTTTATCGAGGTTATTTTTAAAAGCGTTATTAACTAGTATTTGTTTATTCATAGATTCTATTAGTGCATGATTATTAGTGTCGATTATTTTTAAATGTTCCATTATCTCTTCGTAATCTTCGTTATCTATAAGTCCAAATAAGAATTTATAAACGTTACTTACGGTTAATTAATCTTCTTTTGTGTCGGTTCGACGAGATGGATCTTTTTTCGTAATTAGTAGATATATTTTTCAAAGCCGTTCTCTTATGTCTTCTTTGTTTAGGTTTATTAACTTTCATTGAAATGCCTTTCGCGTTTTCCTGATCAAAATGTAATAGTTTTAATTCTCCTTTTATTGTTTTGATAGTTTCTAAAGTATATGAGTCTGGTTCAATTTCTTTAGTGATTTCTGCTAAAGCGGTTTCGTATTGTTTTAAATCTATTCTATGGTAAATTCTTCGATAATTTCTAATAAGTCTTACTGGGTCCTTTTTTATTAAGATGATTCCGGTTTCAGTATGTATTTTCTCTACTGTTATCTCTGCCTGAATTGTTGGTAGTATTATTAGGGTTATGAGTATGACTATCTTTCAAAAACCGGGTGTTTCCTAGTTTGTTGATAAAAGGTCTGTAAATTAAAATGTATATCTTATTAGTTTATAGGTTTGTCGGAAATGGTTTTTGTTAGTTTAGGTTATTAGTCTTCCATTTGCTATTTCTAAAATCATTTTCGTTCGGAAATATGGCATGTCTTCTTGTGTGAGATCTAATTGATGATTTCTGGTAATATACTCAGCTATTGTACAACTAAATATACCACAATCGGATGAATTACTTTGCATTGGAGTGTTTGCTACATTTGTTTTGGTAAATGTTCCTATATTGAAGTTATTTATTTCCTTAGATTCTGCTTCTCTTTCTAAATACTCTGCTAACATGTCTAAAAGATGCGTGTTTGGTTTTCTAAATGAATCGTAATAATTAATAGTTTTTTCTCTAAGATTTACGACTGTTATGCACCAATGTGTTTGGTTTGTATGAACTGGAATTATTAAGATGTCGTATGAGAAAATATTTATTTTGCGAGTCCATTTCTTGACTGCTTCGTATCCTGATTGTAGGAGTCGTATAGTAAAGAATGTGTCGAATACGTAAACTTTTGGTAAATTTTTCGGTTGATTCAGATCACTGCGTTCCTTAATTAGGTTCATATAGAAATTTATAATTTGATCATCTAGCCATTCATTTTGTTCAATAGTTTTTATTTCCTTTTTTGTTATATTTAAGCCGTATTTTGATATAATAATTTCGTTTGGAGATCCTTCTTGTGTTAATATTTTAATGAAGGATTCATCTGAGTTTGAAATAATTGAATTTTCAATTACCTTGTTTTCTGTAGTATATTTCTTTATTCGTTTTATTCGAACGGGGTGTATTTTAGTTTTTCGTTTATTGTGTTTGATTAACATTACATCGTGGCCAGTATTTTTTGTTATCTCTACTTTTCGATATTTGGGTTGTTCTTTATGGCTTTCGTTACTATAATTTTTTATAAATACTTGTTGTTAGGAATTTCCTGTGGTTTTTCACGGTTTCTGTTATGATATTCGATCCATTTTATTTTCTTTGTTTTTAATGATTCGTGAATTTATTTTCTATCTTTACATCCTTGTTGAACTTCTAATGGTTTACAATTTATACTTGAATGTATTGTATTGTTATAGTATTCGGTCGCTTTAAGGACTTTTTCATCAATGCTGAGTTCGGATTCGGCAAGTGGGAGAACTCTTATTTGTTCTAAAAGTGTACTGTGACATCGTTTCATATCGGCATTTCCGGTATGAGATTCGGGTGAAGTGAAATGATTTCTATTTTTTCTTTCCGTAAGAAATCTGTAATATTGACAGTATTGAATTCATTGTCTGCGACAAGCTTTTTTTGGTTTTCCCATTATTGCATTATATTCTCTGATCAATTTTATGAAAGTTACCGCATTTTTGTCCATAGTTTCTTTAGTGTATAGATGATTGGAAAATTTATATATAGTTGTAAAGAATTGTTTCTTACCTATCATAAATATGTCTAAGTGAACTAATTGGTTAATATTATTGGGTGTTTCTGATAATAAGAACTCTGGTTTTACGGGTTTTCTGTCATATTTAACGCGATTGCATATATCGCAATTGTTGATGTATTTGGCAATCATGTTTCTCATGAAAGTAGTATACGTTTTTTATTTCTGCGTAATTTTCCAAGAAACCTCTATGATTACTATTTTCATGGATATCTTTTACTTTCTTAAAACATTGATCTTCATCTAATAGATCGTTTGCGTGATGTGTACATTTAATGAATTTTATTTCCCGATTATTAGAATATAGGCTTACGATTGCAATTTGAACTTTGTTCCATTCCGTGTCATTAAGCTCACAATGGATTCCAATTTTGCCTTTATTAGCTATATATCGTCTCAATATATCTTTTACTGTATATTCGTCCTTAATATCCTTTGTATCTATATATATTTTTCGTTTTTATTAATAATTTTTAGTTCCTTTTGTTTCCTTTTTACAATCAAAATTTGTGTTTTATAGATGTTAACAATTCCTTCGCTAATGGGTATAAAGTCGTGTTGATCTTCATTCCCTGAGTGAATTGTTGCCATGTCACTTAGGTTTTCATTCGAGTCTTGGTTTCCAATAGTTATATTGATTTCTTGTTTTTCAGCATTAATTCTACTGAGGAAATCAGGAACTTTATTGTTTTTTCCTTTTAGGTATTCGATATTAAAGTTGTACTCGTTTAGTTTTATCTTCCATCTCTGCAATTTGTTTTTTGGTTCCTTTAGGTTGTTAAGCCAGACGAGAGGTCTATGGTCCGTTTTTATATCAAATTTTGTTCCAAAAATATATGGTCTGAAGTATTGAGTTGCCCATACGATAGCGAGTAATTCTTTTTCTATCGTAGAGTAGTTTCTTTTATGTTCATTTAATGTTCTACTAGGAAATGATATTGGGTGTCCTTGTTGTGATAAAATGCGCCTTATGCTTTTTCTGAAGCGTCTGTTGTGAGTATAAATTTTTGTTTGAAGTCAGGATAATGTAGAATTGGATAATTTGTAATTAATTGTTTTAGCTTTTCGAACGCTGAAACATATTTTGGGTCTTCAACATTTATTTTGTTGTCCTTTTTTAAGGCATCGGTCAATGGTGAGGCAATTTTTGCATAGTTATTAATAAACTTACGGTAGTATCCTGTTATTCCTAAGAATGATTTAATTCTCTTCGGAGTGTCAGGGACTTTTAAATTTTTTATTACTTCAATTTTATCAGGATTTGGTTTTATGCCGTCTACAGGTAAAATATGTCCTAGATAGTCAGTTTGTTTTGCGAAGAATCTACATTTATCGATTTGGATTTTTAATTTATACTTTCTCAGTGATCGAAAATTTTTCGAATATTCACTTTCATTTCTTGGAGCGATGTTGCGAAGATGAGGATATCGTCCAAGTAGACAACACATATTTTATCAATGTATTCTCTCAAGACTTCGTTCATCATACGCTGAAAAGTAGTGGGGGCGTTTTTTAAGCCGAAGGGCATTCTGTTAAATTCATAATGTCCTTGTGGTGTTGAGAAAGCTGTTTTATATCGATCATGTTCACTAATCTCTATTTGGTGGAATCCTTTCGCCAAATTTAACGTTGTGAAGTATTGTGATTTACCTAATTTGTCAAATATACTTTCAATGTTAGGAATAGGAAACTTGTCTTCGATGGTTTCCTCGTTCAATTTTCTGTAGTCTATAACAATTCTCCATTTTTGTTTACCGGAGTTGTCCATTTTCTTTGGTACAATCCATATGGGTGCGTTATAAGGAGATGTAGAAGGTCGTATAATTTTTGTTTTAACATGTCTTCGATTTGAGATTTAACTTCTACTTCGTGTACATGGGGAAATCGGTAAATTTTAGAATACAAGGGTTTCTTGGATTTAGTTACTATGTCATGTTTAGTTTGGGTGGTGCACGTGAAGTTATCACCTTCCTTGTAGATTATATCCTCATTTTCTCTGAGTATTTTTCTCAAGGTATTGGTTTCAAATCACTTTTGTTTAGCACTTAATTGGGGTTGCAATTCGCTTTGAAAATTTATCTCTTCGGGTATTGCATAGTTAAAGAATAGTATCTTATTATTTACTTTGATACTACCTGTTCCCAAGTCTAAGCATGCATTTAGTGGGTGTAGAATATTTTGTCCTATTATGGCTTTAAACTGTTTGTCAGAAAAATCCATGGTTTTCCAAAGTATTTTATGAGATATTGGGAGTTCGAATTCTCGAGGCATATCAGATTTTAATTTTTCAGTAACATAGTATGTTCCTGCTAAACCGTATATTGGAATAGGTACATCTAATTGAAATTTTTCGTTTTTCAAAAGATAGTGTTTGTCTATACTAGAAGTTGATGCTCCAGTATCTACTAGTACATGGATTATCTGATTATCAATGTTAAGGTTAATTATAGGTAAAGGGTTACCGTGGCAGTTATGGGAAAATTTGTGTCCATCGCTTCGGGATTTTGTCGATATTGGTTACTTTGACGATAGATATTTGAGTTATCTACTTGCATTTGTTCTGGACGGTTAAATACACGATTATTTTGTGGTTGGCTTCATTCTGTTAAAGTTGAATCTATTATTGGTATTTTGATTATTTCAGTGGTTATTATTATTTCGATTAAGGTAATTATTTTGGTGGTTATTATAACGTGGTTTGAAATTGTTGTTATAATTATTATTATGTTGGTTGTTACTATTTTTGTGCGGATTTCTGTTCCGACGATTAAAATTGTAATCTTCAATAGGTTGGTTAAATGGTATTTTGTTGAATTTCCCTCAACAGATTATCTGACTGATCCAAAGTGTTACAATTTCTGGTTTCAAGTAGGAAAGTTTTATATTCGGGTAATAGGGATTTGAATTTATTTAATACCAAACTCTCGTTACGGACAGGATTGAACTCATTGTGGAAATCTCTCTGCGGATCTTGTAGGTATTTTGTATTAAGTTTGTTTAGTAGATTATTTAACTTATGGTATGTTTCATCAATATTCCTATTATTAACACTTACTCCATGAATACAATTTACAATATTGTTGTATGTTTGGTTGATCCCGTATGTCGATAATAATATCGCTTTGATGCTCTGCCAATTAGGGTCTGGAATCTTTTGGATTGTGTTCCTCGCTGGTCCTTGCAGTTTGTGCAGGATTAGGCGGAAGATATATGTTTGTTGATCACCTGGTTGTGTAAGGTTGAGGATCGTGGTTGCCTCATCTATCCATGCAGACAGTGCGTATTGTTCGTTGTTGCCGGTGTAAATAGGTAATCGCCTAACTTCCTTCAGCAGCTCCTCGAAGCTCAGCTCTAGTGGAAGTAGTGCTGGTATTTCAGCCATTATTTTTTTTATTTCAGTCCGTGTAGATGTGGTCCTGGTTCCTTTCGAGATGCAGGAAATTTTCAAACACTTTCGATATTTTATTTTTATAAGTGAACAGGTCCTTAACCCCAGCCTCAGGCTTGACGCACAACCTCCTGTTCGTATTTTAATACCTAGTGAATTTGCACTTCACTAGGGTTGTTAATAGTGTTTACAAATCAACACTATAGGGTTCTCGATCGTTTGAGCGTTAATTAGCGTCTTTCCAATTTTGCGTATTCGTCGCAATTGGATTTTCCTTACACAAAGTGTTTAGCGGAACTGCGAACTTTTAGGGTTTTTTATCGTCTTAAATAGGACTTCCTCCCTCCTTAAGACGTCGACTGCGCCAGTTATAGTTGGACTATTTGTTAAATCCAAAAAAATTAAATTGAAATTGTTTCTAACGTGGAACTTTTAAATAAAACTCGAAAGATTTTCACGGGATAATGACTTTATTACAACTGAACTTGACCGAACTGAATCGCAACTGAAGACTGCTCACTCGACTATCATACATGTCTATATATAGGGTTTGAATCGCCAAAACAATCTTCGTCTTATCTGAATATTCCCACAATAAGAGGATGTGCTAAGTGTGCAATATCAAGCAGCGGATGTGAGATGCGGATATTGCATTTTTGTTTATCAAAGAATTTTTAATTAAATTTTGTTGGTCTGCATCTGATATGATATGCAACATTGTATTATTTGTATCATGATATGATATGAAGAATGCAACATTGTATTGTTCATATCATGATATGATATGAAGAATGCAACATTGTATTGATATAATGTAGATGTTATTCGGAAAGGGTTTTGGAGAATTTGGTTGTAATGCTATTGTCTATGTTATGTGCAACTCGCGCACGGTCATGAACACGCCATCAAAACCCTACTACCTACTTATCTATATACTCCAATATCCTTAACCTACCTACATCTCTATATTTATATAATTCAACTTCTTCCTAAATTAACTTACTCCCTACAAAATAATTAATTAATGGCAATTTAATTCAGTAATAATAATATAATTCAATAATCTGCACTAAAATTCATTCATTAGCTTTATTGCGTGAAGTGGCGAACGTGACATTATCAATTTTTAAAAAGATATAAATTACCCGCACGGTGGTTTGGGGTCTTCAAGGACAGGACAGACCCCCATTTTGCCCTTATAGGTTGTGGGTCGACCACGTGGCGTGGCGAACGTAACAATCCTTATTTATTTGATTCGTTGATTAATCCCAAGTTGCATGAACTTGTGGCACTTGTATAGTGAATGATCTTTTTCGCCGCAACACGGGCACATTATATTTGTCCTAGCTACATGAGCGGTTGTACACCGGCTGTATTCGGATTTATTATGACCGGCAATGTTTGAGACAGCCTTTTGTGACCGCTATGATGTCTCCAATGATCGACAACGTTGCGCAAGAAAATCTTTCAGTGGATGCAAAGTTGGAATTTCACCTCTTTTTATGGTGGTTTCCCATTCTTTACTCGTAGTTTGATCTAAACGACTAGTAACCAAATAAATCATCAGATCGCTCCAATTATCAGTGGGTCGTTTAAGAGCTTTCAGAGCTTTCAGAGCCCACACATGCTTTAGAACTGTGTCTAATAAATGTCACAAAGCTACGTGATTTTTTTTGTTTATCACAAGCTGCTCGAATAAAGCTCGGATATGTTTTTGAATTATGAAATTGTCATCATCGTATCTGTCGACCAACATTTTTCAAGCTTCAACATAATTTGCGTCAGACGTTCCGAGTGAGCTAACCACATCATGTGCCTCACCCTTTAACGCTGATAACAGATATGGCATTTTTTGAGTATTTGGCAGCGAAGAATTATGATGAATCATGCTTTAAAAATATTTCGAAATGGAATCAACTCCTCGTATTTTCCCGAAAAGATTTGCATTGCAACGCGTGGCAATTTTAAATGATCATTTGACGCTGTGCTTGCGTGTGGGAAAGGCGTTCGCTCTCTTCGATCTTGAACTAGCCGCAATTCATCATTTTTTGTTTGGATATATGTTTCAAAACGCACTGTCACTTCAAAATATTTTGTTTCGAAAGAATTCCTTTCTCTTCTGTGATTTTCTTGGAAATCCTCAGAAATTTCCAATTTCTCGATTTTAGTCTAAATTCCATCAAATTTTTCACGAAGTTCTATGAATTTGGCTAATCGTAGACGCAACTCAACAATTGTTACTTGCGTTATGACAAATTCGTTCAAATATGTCTGATATCTCGTACGCGATGACTTAATTTTCCCACGTTTTGATATTAGCGTTTTAAGTCGTGCCTGTTTAGTCATTTCTAATATGCTTTAGTGTTATTTTTATGGATCACTGCTAATGTTCACGTTTTCGTTATTACCCGGCGTCTCAACTGTTAGGCACTTGCGAGAAAATAGCTTTACGCGATTTGTTGATTAATTTTTTGCGGATAATCCGGCTCGACGGACCAATGTTTGTTCTCAAATGAGAACCGGTGCTATGCACTTATTGCTTGAAACTAGTGGCAATAAAAATGCAATCTATGCAATGCGATAAATATACATTAGTTTTAAATATAACCTAAAGTTCTGAACGCGTTTTACCAACCGAATTTTTGTTTTTTACATGACATATACACATTAGGCAAAGCCAACTATTCTCAAAATAGTAACTGCATGCCGAATCAAGTTAATCAGAAAATCATAAACAGCTATAAAACAACCAAAATTTTAAAAATTAACAAACATAATTAATTACCAGCCTCTACAAAGAAAGAAAAGAAAGGCAAATACCGTTCTTATGTTAACTTAATCAGTCTAAGTACTACTACTTCTATTAAGTACTTAATTCAAATATTTAACTTTAGTATTCGTAATTGAAAAGTCTAATATTGTACGCCGAAAAAACAGTTTTTTTTACATTTTCACCAAGCGTGTTGATCTGAAGATCTGCGTATATTTGTCCAGCGGCACTAAAAAGCTGCTCGCTTGGAACACTTGTGCGCGGAGCAGAAAGATACTTTAAGATCGCTTTTGTTCGTTGTTGTTGGACTGCTGTTCCAATAACAATATATGTCAGCATTACATTGCAATAATGGCTTTGCTAGCTAAGATTGAATTTTCTCTTTCAAAACAAGTTTTCGATCTTCAGATCCAGTTATCTCCATATTATTAAAATTATCATCGCCATCGTCTGTCTCCCAAAGACTTTCTTTTACTTGCAGTATGTTGGACGCCGGCAATAACAGTTCTTTAGAATCTGAGAGAACATTTTTTTCGATGCCTAACGGTATAAGATCGTCGTCATGCTCCGCCAAAAAAGATAATATTTTTATCATTTCAACATCCACTTCATTGGAACTGAGATACTTCGATTTAAATCTTGGGTCCAGTAATGTTGCAGTCATCAATTAAGGGTGTCCTTTCATAAAAGAGAATTTGATTTTCAAACACTCTTACAGCGAGTTTAACATATTTCTCATCATCTCATTTTCGTTTTTGGATCGAAGTTGATATTATAATTGAGATGCATGCGTTATAAACTGATAAATCAATCGTGGCCTCATAAAAGAATTTCAAACCGGCTGTAGTTACGGCGTCAGCCTCACCTTTCCTTAATATAACGTACTTACGTTATATTTATTTCTATATTTGATCCTCATAATTAATAGAACGACGTTTTGCTCTATCTATATTATATCGTGACTTTGTCACAACACATTTCCCTATTGATGTTGACAAAGCATCACAATTGAGATTCCTTGTTTATAAAAACATGCAACATTCGTTGCGCACATGTTAATGTTTTCGTGACCCGCTGCGAGCATTTTTGTTTATTCTAATGTGTGGCGATCCTTTGCCCAAATTTGAATATGAAGACCACACAAAACAATATATCGAAATTCCACATGTGGAAAAGATCATTGAATAGTATTCCACTCTGCATTTGAGTAATTTAGAATAAGCATTTTTTGTAGATAAGAAATAGTATAGGTACAATTGTAATATGTGAAATCTTTGTCATTTTCAAGACGCTAGTCCAAAGTGGATGTTCGAGGCAACGCGATAAATAAGCCAATATTTTTTTGATATCCACTCGTTTTCCTCGTCCTAATTGGAATTGGCTCGTTTCGTGAAGTACCTGGACGAGGCAAAGTAAAACTGGCGCAGTCGGTAAACACCCTACATGTTTTCTTTGATTGGCGAATAAATACGGACTATGAAATGTTGAAATGGATTTTGACACTGAAAGTGAAATGTTTTAAAAACAAATGAAAGTCGTTAATTTTCAACAACCGAGCGAGGATCAAGCTCCTTCACCTGAGTCGAGGAACAAAGACTCTCTCAGCACACGGCAAAGGACATTGCCTAATATTTCTTTCAACAACCGAGCGAGGATCAAGCTCCTTCACCTGAGTCGAAGAACAAAGACTCTCTCAATACACGGCAAAGGACATTGCCCATTATCTTCTTTCTACAACCGAGCGAGGATCAAGCTCCTTCACCTGAGTCGAGGAACAAAGACTCTCTCAACACACCATTTTCACATCATCGTGGGAATTTTATTGAAACATTCATCGCAGACTCACCCCTTCAAATTGAGTCGTCCATTGTGAAGTCATCTATTTTTTTTCATCGCCCTATCAAGGCAAACAATTTACAATTCTTGAAGAAGGAAAACTTTTTATCGTGAGTAATATATATATATATATATATATATATATATATATATATATATATATATATATATATATTATATATATATAAAACGTACACTTTTTGCGCAAAAAAGGACGATTACGTAATAATAATTATTTTGTGCTTCGAAAATTGTGAACAGTTTTTGCGACTACGTAATCGTCCTTATTTTGCGCAAAAAGTGAACGTTTCAAAAAAAAGGACGATTACGTAATCATATATATTATATTATTTTGTCCTTCGAAAATTGTGAACAGTTTTTGCGATTACGTAATCGTCCTTTTTTTGCGCAAAAAGTGAACGTTTAAATATGTCGACCCCTGCAGAAAGTGCTGCTCAGCTTCGTAGCTTTGACGCTAATAGCTTCGAAAACAACCGTGGCCGTGAATAATATTGGGCCACCGGTGGGCATACCTAATATTATTTCAAACTTCCGGTTATCCTTTGAAAACATTTTACATGAAGCTAATCGCTTACATGCGTTTTCAAAAACGAGAAATAGTATTTCTCTGCAATCATTCTGTAACCGGATCGATCAAATTTTGCAATCGTGTGAAACGCAAGCCCATCAACAATACGTGCAGCAAATAGTGATCACGAAAATTCGTGGGGAACAGTAATTTATCTTTGATAAATACCGTTTTGCAAGGTTATGCCAAATCAAACAAGTTGTATATGAGAACTTTGGTGTTTCTGAGCCATATCAGGCACTAATTAACGATATGCATCGTATCAAAATCGATACTAATTTTGAGAAAGTTTACCTTGAAAGCAATATTGTCTTAAACAAATTGAACACGAAATATTCACAAAACCCACAAAAAGACTTGTTATAACATTTTCAGCCACACTTTAACGAAATTTTTGCGCTTTCAAGGTTTAAAGCCTGTATTCCGGAATATAAATCGATATTAATTGAAATGCAACAGTGTAGTACGTTACACAGTGCATATTCTATACTGAAACAAGCACAACAGCTTTGTGACAGTAATTTACCTCACGTTACTCAAACTGATTACAAAAACCAGCACAATAACACCAATTTCAACTCAAAACCTATTCACAAAACAAGTTTTAATCATTCACGCGATACAAATAACCCGCTAAATTTTAATAATAATCGTTTTGGTTATCAAAATACCTCAAATTTCATTTCTCGTTACCAGAATAATTCTGTAAATAATCATTATTCTCAGCGGGAACCACAACGTCCTTTTAATAATTCTAATAGGCAATATCAGCCTCATAATCAGGGTAATCACACATATCATATTACAAATCAAAAACATGATCTACGTTCACGCATTGTTCAAGCTAATGAAGCTGAAAATTTTCAAGTATCAGCCTTCGATCATGCTCAAATAATATAAAACCCAGTCAATGGGAATTACTCATAATTCCCATTACCATAAATAATAAAACACTTCGTTGTCTACTTGACTCCGGCTGTAATACTTCACTTCTAAATAAAAATATTTTTGCCGAATCGCATGCACTCAAAAATCCTATAATGTTGAGTAGCCTGCATTAAAAGGAAATAATTGAGATAGGTATTTGAACCAATTTCCCGGAAAAATTTAACCTTCCTTCTTCAAACATTATGGAAATTGACAAATTTATCAAACCCTAAATTCGACGCTATTCTAGGACAAAATGTACTAGTCTCTACTTAATCAATTGTTGATAATAACGACGGTTCTATTACAATTAATGGTAACAAAGTTCCTTTTATAACAGAAGACCAAGACCCAAAAGCGGTTTCCAAAAGTCTTTGCCTTTCTCTTGATCAAATTTCCCCCACAGTTGGAGGCTCAAATGCATTCCAAAACATTAAAACCTCTCATTTAAATCATGAGGAAAAACGCAATTTATATCAATTGCTTCAACAATTTAAAAATTTATTTTACCACGAAGAAGATATACTTACCTTAACAAATGTTGTAACGCACAACATTAAACTCACCTCAAATAAACCTATATTTACTAAAATATACAGGTTGCCAAAAATCCACCAAAAATAAGTGGAAAGGCAAATAGTTGAAATGTTGGAAAATAATATAATCGAACTCTCCCTATAATGCACCATTGTGGATCCTACCTAAAATGGTAGACAATCCCGGGCAAACAAAGTGGAGACTCGTTACAGATTGTCGTAAACTTAATGATATTACGATTAGTCATAAATTTCTTGTATATAGAAGATTTATTTGATAAACTTTGAAAATCGAATTATTTTTCCATCATTGATCTCGCGAAAGAATTCCACCAAATACTAGTTAAACCGAATGATCGAGCAAAGACAGCTTTCTTGACACAAAACGGACACTACAAATATTTGCGAATGCCTCTCGGTCTCAAAAATGGCCCCGCGATATTCCAAAGAATGATAAACTCAGTTCTGAAGGAATACATCAATAAAATTTGTGTAGTCTACCTTGACGATGTATTGATTTTTAGCACTTCCTTAGAAGATCATATGGACTCACTTCGTAAAATCTTCAAAAAACTCAAAGAGTTTGATTTGAAAATCCAACCGGACAAATGTAATTTACTAACCCATCAAACAGAGTTTTTGGGGCATATTTTAACACAGAACGGAATCAAGCCGGATCCTGATAAACTTAATAAAATACAGAATATTTCGATTCCCAAAACCGTTAAACAATTTCGATCTTTCTTGGGATTAACAGGGTATTACAGAAAGTTCATTTGAGACTATTCTGCACTAACAGTCCCCATGACAAAGTTTTTGAAAACAAGTGCCAAGAATAATATACATAATTTCGAATATATTGAAGCGTTAACTAAATTGAAACTTCTTCTGAATATTCCACCCGTCTTAAGTTATCCAGACTTCTCCAAGGAATTCACTTTGACAACGGATGCCTCCCAATATGCGTTAGGCGTTCTGAAAATAACCATCCTATAGCTTATGCTTCGCGAACGTACAATTCACACGAAATTAATTTCTTTGCAATTGAGAAAGAACTACTTGCGATAGTGTTGAATATTTGTTCAGCAGATTTAAAATGCTTCCAAGTATATTTATTTCACAATGAATTATAAAAAACCTAAACTAAATCGTCAGTTACAGTGCAACTGTACTGGTCAAAGTTTTCCGGACGACTGACTCGCACTGCAAGTGCGAAGCTTCAACTACATATTACATTGATAGGTTGCTTATCTACTTGCAATGTTATAGAGTACTGACGTTACAATAACAATTCTCTGTAGTGCTAACTATCAAAATATTCTTAAGGCTTATTCTAAAATCTAACACTCCCACTTATTTTGAAACGTCTAGAACATTCAATCGTGTACGCAATAAACAAAACTGCTTTATTGGTAATGTCTTTGTAAAAATATCAGCTAATTGATGTTTCGACTGTACATATTGCATTTCTATTTCATGACGGCTTATTACATCGCGGACAAAATGAAAGCAGACATCTATATGTTTTGATCGCCGTTGAAATTCGGTATTACAAGCAAGTTTTATTGCTGATTCATTATCGACATATATTGGAATTGTTTCAACTGATATTTTTAATTCTTTAAGCATTTCGCGCAGCCAAACTGCTTCTTTTGTTCCGTGCGTTAATGCGATGTACTCTGCTTCTGATGTTGACAAGGCCACGATCGTTTGCCGTTGACTAGACCAGCAACTTGGTACACCGTTAAAAATAAAATCAAAACTGTTTCTTGATCTACGCGTTCCTACGCACCCGTCATAATCCGCGTCAGTGTAGCCACAAATATCGGTTATGCTCCCACTGTTTCCTGAAGTAATACCGAAATCGTATGTGCCTATCAAATATCGAATAATGTGTTTAACGGCTTGCCAGTGCTCTTGACCGTATGCATTTAAAAATTGACTCGCGTAATTTACCGCGTATTCAATGTCCGGGCGGGATTCTCTAGCAGCAAATAAAAGTGTGCCGACTGCTTCGCGATAAGGTATTCTCTCATTACTTTCATCTATATTTTCATTCTTTTTCAAGTATAACCCGGGTTCCACGGGCATATTTACAGAATTCGCTTTGTTCATTCCAAATTTATCAATAACTTTTGCTGCATAGTCCGATTGGTTAATTTTAATCATACGCTTTGCACGATCACGCTTGATTTCCATACCGACAAATTCATTCGCTTGGTCAACAGTTGTTTGAAAATTGTTTTTTAGATGAAACAATACACGATCAATCGCATCTTGGCTTTTACAGATAACCAAGCCATCATCGGCATACAGCGCTAAATAAACTTTGCAATCATCAATATTACCCACGAAAACACACTTATCGCTTTCAATAAATTTGAAATTAAATCGATGCAAAAATGTACAAAGTTTTTCATTCCAGCCACGCGGTGATTGTTTCATAGAGGTTTCGCTGCAGCTTGTAAATGATGTTCTTGTCTTCCTCCGTGTAACCGTCAGGAGGCTGCAGATAGATTTCTTCTTGAAGCTCGCCGTGAAGAAACGCCGTCTTGACGTCGCACTTAGTTATTTCAAAATCCTCCTTGGCAGCAATTGATAGAAGAATTCTTATGGATTCGTAACGTACAACAGGCGCGTATGTTTCAAAAAAATCGATGCCTTCTCGCTGACAAAACCCTTTGGCCACCAGTGGCGCTTTATATTTGACGCTTTTATGTTGCGAGATTTTCTTGATGCAAAAACCCATTTCCTTCCAATTGTACGTTTTCCTTTTGGCAAATGTACAGTCCAAGTATTATTGTCTCGTAAAGCTTGCATCTCCTCTTCGATCGCTTCTTGCCACTTCACTGTATCAGAGCTAGCGATGGCCTCGCTATGTGTCATCGGCACAGCATCTGCAATATATGCTACAGGCACTCCATAGCGTTGAATGGGATTTGGTTGTTGTCTGTCACGTAACTGACGTTCTGCTTCAATTTGATTCTCAACGATTTGTTGCTGATTATCCCCCTCTTCATCAACAGCTTGTTGGTTGGGGATGGCGGCATCAACAGCTTGTTGAGGATGAGCAATTTTTTCTTCTTGCAAACCAAAATCAAACATGTATCTGTAAAGCTGGATGTCTCCTTGCTTTTGTTGACATTTTATGCTTTTCTCATTAAAATCTACGTCACTGCTTACATAGATTTTCTTTGTTACACTATCCCAAAGCCTATAATTTTTTGATTCACCTTCGTAGCCGACGAAAATTAGCTTTTTGCTTTTACGATCGAGTTTGCGGCGTTTTTCTTTGGGCGTGTTTAGGTTTGCATCTTCACCGAACACACGCACATGCTTGATCTCTTGCTTGCGACCGAAAAACTCTTCAAACGGAGATGATGTTTCTTGTTGCTTCATTACAACTCTGTTCAATGAATAACACGCAGTGTTGACAGCCTCTGGCCAAGTTTGAGCATCAACTTTAATATTTATCAGAATCGTTCTTGCACTTTCGACGATTGTCCTCATTTCTCGCTCGGCTCGACCATTCTGTTCGTGAATATAAGCAGACGAAAATTCATGAATTATACCTCTATCTGTCGCATGCCTACGAAATTGTTCTGAGATATATTCCCAGCCGTTATCAGAGCGTATAGCTTTAATTTTATTTCCCGTCTGAGTTTGCACAAAATTTTCAAAGTCGTTGAATCTGTCGAACACTTCGGATTTATGTCTCAAAAAATAAACTTTTCTAAAACATGTACACTCATCTTTAAAAAGTAGAAAATAACGAAAGCCTTTTGGAGATTCAACGTGAATTGGCTCACACACATCTGTGTGTATCTTCTCTCCAGGCTTAAATACACTCATAATCTTTGCAGATGGATGAGGCTTACGGGTCTGCTTGCCCATTATACAAGTTTCACAGAAAAATTCACTCGGATTTTCCACGTTAAAATCACGATGGGATAATGCTTTGCTCGTGTTTATCACTGCACGAACATTAAAGTGTCCAAGTCTATCATGCCAAAGCTTGAGCGTATTTTTCTGAGAATCGGCAACGTTGCATTTCACGGGCACTTCAATGTCAAACTGCACTTTAAAATGATTACCGTGTCTCACGCCGCACGATGCTAGTTGCCCGTTTCTATCGCGCATTTCACAGTAGCTTTGATATGCATGTAATGAAAAACCTTTGTCGCCAATTGTGCCAATTGAAAACAAATTTCTTCTAACTAACAACACATTTTGCAGCTCTCTTGTAAATGTTCTTCCGAGCACTGTTTCCCGAATTACGATTGTTCCTTTCCTTGCTGCCAGCAGAACTTTATTGTCGGCAATTTTAACATACCGAGTTTCGCGCAAAGTATCGAGTACAGTAAAACAATCACGTCTATATGTCATGTGCATGCTAGCACCAGAATCCGCTAACCAAATATCTTCGTCACTGTCACTGGTTTTTGAATAAATAACACTTACATCGCTGATGTATGCTTGAGAAATGTACGACGAAGATGTATGTTGCTTGCTGTTTTTATTTGGACACTCACGCGTCTTTTTCTTTACAGATTGCGTATTTTGTCCGTTTCTACAAACTATCAATTTGTTTGATATTAGGTTTAACCGCTTTGCTTGACTGCTTCTCATTTTTCTTCAAACTTACGGCTTGTGTCTGAAGAGCAAGAGACGACACACTTTACTCAGTTTCGCAAAGACGCTTGTCTTCTCGAATAAGCCGGTTTATCAGCGTATTCGATTTTCTTTCCGCTTCAGAAGTGCATTTCCATGCCATGCGAATGGGAGAAAACTTTAACGGTAAACTGCAAAATATTTTCGACTGCACTGCTGAGTCAGATGGCTTATCATCTGAGTCGGCGAGCTGCTTACAGATGCACTGAAACTCTTCAAGTTGCAAAGCGATGTCTTTGCGGTCTACTACGCGAAAGTCATAAAACTTCTGCCACGCACTTTGTTTTGCATCTTCGCCTATGTCTCCAAATCTTTGCTTCAGTTTTTCCCAGACTTCTTCTGCAGTTGTGCAATTTATTAGGTACTGATGCAACCGCATTTCCACTGAGCCGACAATAATACTCATTGCTCTTAATGAATTAATATTCCACTTTTTCCATTTGCTGAGTTCTGGTGCTTTGCTGAGATCTGACTTGTTTGGCTCTGCTTCCGTGTCGTCCACATAGCCCATGAGATCAGCAGATCCCAGAGCAATGTTTATGCCGAATTTCCACATGGTGTAGTTAGTCTCGCTCCGCTTCACACACTGAAACTCTTTATCAACCATGATCAAAAGTCTATGTCCACTTTATGCTTAAGAAATTCTATGCACGGTAACACACGGCACCAAATTTTAAACAAACCACTCGCGATGTTTACAGTTACTAAAGGTAAACTTTTCAGGTTTTATTCAGATTAAAATAAATAAACTGGCACAGTGGAAGCATGCTGGGCCCATAACTTGTTGAGTATTTGTTCAGCAGATTTAAAATGCTTCCAAGTATATTTATTTCACAATGAATTATAAAAAAACCTAAACTAAATCGCCAGTTACAATGCAACTGCACTGGTCAAAGTTTTCCGGACGTCTGACTCGCACTGAAAGTGCGAAGCTTCAACTATTACATTGATAGGTTGCTTATCTACCTACAATGTTATAAAGTACTGATGTTACAATAACAATTCTCTGTTGTGCTATCGTTCAAAATATTCTTAAGGCTTATTTTAAAATCTAACAGATAATTTGGGCTACAAAAAATTTCCGACCTTATCTATACGGACGTCACTGTAATCTGTAACAGATCATCGCTCTCTCGTTTGGCTTAGTTCTTTAAACGAACCAAATCCAAAAGCTAATCCACTGGAAGTTGTGACTTAACGAGTTTGATTTCAATATCAAAGACATCAAAGGTAAAAATAATGGAGTTGCCAGTTTGTTATCCCGTATGGACAAAAATTTCATGGAAAATAGTGATGTACCTGTAAATAAGAGTCTCATTTACAAAAAAATCCAATACGCCGGAGCATAACCCGAGATATACTAGACCAAACCTTACAGAAAATTTTAGACATTTGCATTGAGCAAAATACTGAGCTTACCGAAGTAATAAACATTCCAAGTACTTTCCAATCCACACAAGTGCAAAGAAACTCTACTTGTCATCCCTCGGAAGCAAACGGTACAGGTACTATCCATGGATAGTATTCATTCTGAATCGCAAAACCAAAATACCCCGATTCCAATGAAAGATGATTACATCAACAAATTCAAATTTCAAATTCTACTCTCCGATCAAAATTTTCCCCCGCCTATTAACAAAACACGCATCCAAATTCGTGAAGAAGAATTACTTTTCCACGAATATGTACAAAATTTAATGGATAAATTCGCTCGTAATAAGAGCATAGCATTGATTCCGATCTGAACGATCATTGTTTTAACAAACTTCAGCTAAAGCTCCACGAAGTCTTCGATAACTCCTATAAATTCGTAAAAGTGTTCCGTATTCTTAAAGACCTGCAGTCAGAGGAGGAAGCCATATACCAAATTCACATATATCATACAAAAGAAATAGGACACGGCGGAAGAGACAAAACATTTAAGGGAATTTCAAAACATATTTACTATCCTGCTTTAAAAACTTTGGTGACACGTTACGTCAATAATTGTGAACCATGCAATACAGCCAAACATTAGACTTCTCCAATAAAACCAAAATTCAAAATTACGGAAACACCGGAAGATATAAACCAAATTTTACAAATAGATGTTTTCTTCATCGATCGCCTAAAAGTGGCATCGATGAATTTTCCAAATATGCAGCTTGCATTATTTTAACGGTTCAATTTAAACCTTCCTTAAAAAAGCAGTATTATTTTTCCTATCAAATCTAGGTAAACCAAATTTGGTCGTTTTCGACAATGAATTTAATATTTTTTTAATAAAAGAATTGTGTAATGCCCATGGCATACAAATACACTTTACCAAACCCAATTCACACACAGGTAACAGTGATGTCGAGTGTCCCCATCAAACAATTGCTATGAAATTTCGTACAACTTCTTCCAGAGATTTGCTTAAATCACGTCTTTATACTTCCTTGTACTTCTATAATCGCCAAGTACACTCAGCTATTGATACAGAACCTTTCAAAGCACACCATGGCCTTACAGATAAATCTAAAACTCTAAACATAATGAAATCGAATAAGGTGAGATCGATTAACAAGAAAAATAAAACACGTGAAAATTACGAAGAAAACCAAGCTACTGGATATGTTAAAACCTCTGACCGCACACCTTAACATTTGGCTAAATATACTAAACTTAGTCTCGCTAACATAGCATCTGTCAATAGTAAACGCCCAAAACGTTTTGTAGTTTCAGATGTCAACTAACCCGAAACTTCTACAAGGAATCCTTTTATTCCTAATATCACTGTTAGTTTCGAGTTGAAAATTTAGAATCAGAAAATGGAATTATTCTAATTAACAAACAACAAATATCTACATCGCGGATCAGTATCATATTTTTCATAAAATTAATTTAGCTGATTATCACCACACTTTGTCAACACTCGCAAAAATCACTTTCCAAACTCCCGATAATAAAACAGATCTCATTATCAATTACTTTCCTGATCTGAAACTCGAGTTAGATGATCTTGAGACCAAAATAAAACATAAAAAAAACGATAATCATAAATTACCAAATGGTAATGCGCAATTTAATTCTTTCGATTTAAATCGATCTAAGCAATTCAAACGGGAATTAGTTAACCCCGTTGGACATCCTTATAAGTGGCTTCTTGCAATCATGAATAATGATGATATAGGAGAAATTTCAGAACATTTGCAAGTCATTGATCAAAAGAATAATCAAATTAGTAATCAACTAAATTATCAAATAGTTGCTAATGAAATGTTCAAAAGAAATTTGGAAATTATAAAAAAGTCCGAACATAAATTTTTCAAGACCAATTTATAATTTTATTATTCTGGACTACTAACCAGTTAAATAACGTTAATGTACAAGTTTATTATCTTAAATATAAAAACATATTGAGAGATTTTACATATGAAATAGACAAAGTAATAGATGACATAAATACCGCAGGTTTTGCCGTAATGTCTCGTTCTATACTTGGTCGAATTGAAATTGAACAAAATTCTATATGCTTTTACAAATTGCAAGAACTGACAATCTCAATAGTTGCTAGAAACGACTATAACATATTGTATGCTATATAAAATATTCCTATATATTACGATAAGCCTGTATATACTTACTATTTACGTACAATGGCTCCGAAAAATTACACTAAAATTGACTTACCTAATAAAGTAGTTGTTAAGTTCAATGATAAATATTTTCCCAAAAATAAATTTATTAAGCATTTAAAGAATCCAATAAATTGTGATGCCTCGTGCAAATTTTTGAAAACAAACAATAAAACACATATAGTGGAAATTGCATCCGGATTAATATTCGCCAAAAATTTTAACGACAAAATATATCATAGCTTCAACGAAAAACATTTCGGGAATTTTGAGAATGTTGTTATAAATTTTAATAATTGTACAGTTAAATTGCTTGATAAAGTGTACACAAACAAAGTCCTAAAATTTTCACATAAACTTATATTGTTACCTCTTATCGCTTTAAATTTTACAAAATACGAAGTCACATTCGGAAGCAGTCTCACCTTTCCTTAATATAACGTACTTACGTTATATATATTTCTATATTTGATCTTCATAATTAATAGAACAACGCTTTGCTCTATCTCTATTACATCGTGACTTTGTCACAACACATTTCCCTATTGAAGTTACTGATGTGTCAACTCGATGTACTAACTCGAGTTAACTTGAGTTGGGTTTAGATCGAGTCAACTCCAGTTGAATTCTCTTCAACTCGATTTGAATACTCCCGCCCTTGCGCGTCAGCTGAATGACAGACACTGAGGTGGCGCGAAGTTTGCCAATCATTTATGACTACATTCATTCAATGTCACAACAACCCAACATTGCATTGTTGCAGATTTGAGGTTATTTTGGAATGCCGGTTGTTATTGTTGTTAGTTTTTCGAATTATCAGGTAAATAAATACTGTATAGAAAAAATGGCGAGATCTAAAAGGAAATCCGTTGTTTGTTATGTATTCGAATCGCCAGTGAATGGACATGCTAAGTGAAAACAGTGTTCAGATTCATACAAATATAGTGGCAATACGACCACTTTATTAAAACATATTAAAAAGAAGCACCCAAGTATTGACGTCATAGAAACTTTGGTAAAAACTAAATTAAACGAAACATTTACTCAGTTCAATTTCACCCAGTTAATTCGAAATACTTAACTAGAGTTGAACTCGAGTTACGTGAATTTCAACTCGAGTTGTGTTTATTCCGAGTTGGTACATTGAAGCTATCACATTGCACACACAGGTAATTTTGCAACTTCCATGCGCACTCAAGCTGGTGACCTAGATTAATTATTGCTAAGGTGGTAGCTTTAATTGAGTATATGAGTAATAATAATGTTTAAGCTCGTTTAATTAGTTACGGTAACCCTCCATACATTATTTAATAACTCTTCAAGTGTTGAATATCGTCGCACAAGTGTTTTGTCTTTTTTTTTCTTATATTCATGAATCACTTTGTTTATGAATTTCTAAAACACTTTGTTTGCATAAATTTCACAAACCTTATCCATATCTCGGATTTTAAAACTCTAGAACGATCGTAAATTTTCTGTATCATCGAAATTTACGATCTTTCGTAGAATTTAAAGACCATAATTTATGCATTATAATATTTCATTGATTTGGGATTTAGAGGATAAGATAGATATATAAGAAATGGATTCGAATAAATCGGGGCCTTTTGCGATTGAGTTGTCAGACTAGCCAGGTCACAAAGGGACCTCGTTTTATTGAATTCATCCTAATTTGGTGACGAGTTGTATTCTTGTTTTAACGAAAAATAAAAACGTTTGAATTCAAAAGTCTTCGTGGTTTTTACTTCACCTACAAGGAGATGTCGTAACTTTGATGTTGCCAAAGCATCACAATTGAGATTCCTTGTTTATATAAACATGCAATATTCGCCGCGTATGTTTGTTAAACACTTTTGAATTCGAAAAAGTACCCTTTATTTTTTTCTTCCAAACAATACTTTATTACAAAAAGACAACTTATTACTTTATATCGATTACAACTTCTATGACTTGGTTTAATCATAGACTGCCTTAGCCTGCAATGAGATCTCTTATTTATTAGTGTCTATTGTTTGTGCGAACTGATCTCATTTGCAATTAGTTTCATGCACTAAAGGTAATTTGATGTCTTGTGTCAATGAATTGTACACAGTTAATGAAATTATGATATTATTTATGCTAGAGGTAATTAAGTACGCGAAATCTATTAATTCATAATGATTTCGTTTTGATCAATTCAATTCTGTCATCACTGGGTCTAATGGGTTTAAATGTTTATATAAAAAGGAATTGGAACAATGGGTGAGTCATATCAACATAAATAATCACAAGACTCATATTCTTTGTAGGAGGAATGTTGGTAGAGATGCACGGGACAGGTGTGAATGATGTGTTAATGCCAGAATCGGTTATAGGTTTGTTGTAGAATTTATTTATGCGTTGGAGAAAAGCTAGATGGCGCTGCCATATTGGTCAACCCTGACCGGAATCGCGATAGAAAGATCACTACCATCGACTCCGTGTGCGCGGCGGCCACAAATATTAAGCTGTGAAGTGAAATAAAAGTATTGGGATAATAAATAGTTATTTTATTATATGATACTACATCTCAGAAGTGGGATAATATAATATTCCGGTCAAGAAAGTTTAAGTTAACGCGGATGCCATCGAGTTTCGGCGGTAATGTGTGTATTTCCAGTTGTAGTAATGACTGAACGAGGAGGAAACGACTACACGTGTGGATTGGTATCCACTGTACAGTACAGATACCTTAACTTCGATAAGATCTTGCCGACATTTAACCAGGTAAGTGGAGACAACCGAAATATTACTACGTTCATACAGAACATGGAGGAGTTTGGTACGCTGTACGATTGGGATGAAACTACACTTGCGTACCACGTGCTTGGAAGTCTTGAAGGAGTCGCTAAATTGTGGCGAAATGCCATATCATCTGAAGAAAGAACGTGGACGAAATAGAAAGCATTGCTTTTGGAAACTTTTCCAACACAACAAAGTCAATTGGACTTACGCCTTGGGGCCCAAAACTACACGAAATGACTAGGGCAGAACATAACGGAATACTACTTCGAAAAGCTATCACATTGCATCAAAGCACAAATGGACGAGAGTGAAACAATCGAGTGGATCGTGAAGGGAATCAACAATCATCGTTACAGAGATCATCTGAAACCACTCTCGCGGTACAGAAAACCGTCCGAGCTGCTACCCGATCTTGTCGCTGCAGCAAAACACATATCCGAAGATAGCAGAGAAAGACTTCCAACTCAAACTAATAAATTCGTCGGCGCTGATTTAACATAAAGAGGGCCAACATGTTTTAAATGTAGCCAAACTGGACATTACGCACGAGACAGCGGTAAACCTTCCCGCATCGTCCAGAAGTCAAACACATACACAAAATCTGGCCACCAGCAAGTGCTACACGTAGAGAGAAACAGTCATGGGAAATATGTAAAAACTGCAACATTAAATAAAAACAAAAATGTCCAGTGTTACATCGATATTGGAAGTAGTTGTGTGAAAATAAGAGAAGCGACCGCTAGGCAGCTGGGATTGACGTTTTACGGAAACGATAACCTACAAAATTTAGTAGGCTACGGAAACGGCATCGTGAAGCCAATCGGACTCTTATCAACAACAGTCGAAATCGATGGAATGGCGGCGCTTGTAAAAATTCATGTGGTACCAGATTCCGTCCAAAGTATCCCTTTGTTGGTTGGACATCCGTTTACAGAACAATCGCACGTCACCATCGTCAGTAACGCTGATGAATTACGAGTGTCGGACGCACGAAACAGTTCCACTACGGTGATGGACATGTTAACAGAGAATCGTGATAAGGTGCATTTAGTAGCATGTGACAACGACATTATCCCTGCGAACTACCTCGGACATATTGCAGTTTCGACTGATGTAGCAAACAGCAGTTGGTACGTCGAGGGAGGCATACGCGATAGTAGTGATGCGGGCTATATCATTCCGCGCTGTTTAGTATCAACCGATGACACCGAAAGAACCTGTGTTCCAGTTCTCAATATATCGGATAAAGATCTCATCGTGCAAGAAGGTCAGCTTCTTACCAGAGGAAGGAAATACCAATGCGGAGACGACCGCAACACGATAAAGCGGGAAGTTAATATGAAAGATGTTCTTGTTGAAGATATTCAAACCGATGTAACGGGAAGTGATTTAAGCAATTTATTAAACATCATAAACATCTATAAAAAATTGATTTCCAAAAATATTTTTCAGGTCGGTTGTAGTTCCGATATGAAGATGGAGATCGATGTTTCAACGGATATACCTGCGTGATACAGACCATATCGGCTATCATATGCCGAACGTACCGAAGTAAAAAAAATGATTGCCGAACTTAAAGGCGCAAATATAGTAGAAGACAGCGTCTCACCTTACGCCAGCCCGATCATTCTAGTTAAGAAAAAAACTGGAGAATTAAGAATGTGTGTCGACTATCGAGGTCTCAACAAAGTGAGTGTTAAAGAAAAATTTCCCTTGCCCCTATAGATGATCAAATCGATCAGCTTTATGGGAAACGTTACTTTACTAGTTTGGGTCTCTATAGTGGATACTATCAAGTTGAAATAAGCGAAAATTCACGCTGTAAATTCTACTTTCGTGACGCCTGATGGGCGCTTTCAGTTTAAAAGAATGCCGTTTGGGCTATGTAATACCCCAGCAGTGTTTCAAAGAATTATCAACAAAGTTTTAAATAAAATTCCTTATGGCACTGCCATGGCTTACCTTGATGACATAATCATCACAAGCCATTCAATAAAAGACGGCTTAGTTAAATTGGAGCAAGTATTTAAGGTGATACAATCCTCGGGTCTTACTATTCGTCTCGACAAATGTTATTTTTTATGTAAAAAATATAATATCTCGGATTTCAAATCTCCTTAAATACCATCGAACCAGGTGCTAGAAAAATTGAAGCTCTACGCAATTTTCCGATACCCAAAGACGTTCATAAAGTTTGTAGTTTTATTGGCCTATCTAGTTACTACCGTAAGTTCATCAAAAACTTTTTAATTGTAATGAGACCTCTAACTGATTTGTTGGCGAAAAATGTTAAATTTGAATGGAATTCACAACATCAAAACGCTTTCGATACTATAAAAACATTATTAACTAGTTTTGCAACCCTTCGGATCTATAATCCAAACGCCAAAACAGAAGTACACACTGATGCCAGTGCATTGGGTGTAGGAGCTGTACTACTTCAAGAGCAAAATGATAAGAAGTACCATCCGATAGATTACTATAGTAGAAAAACTTCTAAGGAAGAGTCTATATATTCATCCATTGAATTGGAGGCTTTAGCAATTGTGAGTGCTCTAGAAAAATTCAGAGTATATTTGATAGGAATAAATTTCGTAATAAAGACTGACTGTAATAGTCTTCGACTTTTGGATTCAAAAAGGGAAAAGAGTCCTAGAATAGCACGTTGGTTTATGAAATTATCAGAGTTCAATTACCACATTGAATATTGGAAAGGTTCACCAAATAGAGTTGCAGATAGTTTAAGAAGAAACCCTATATGTAATGAAGAAGAAACTGGTGTAGCTAGTTTACACATTTTCGGAATCACAATTACAACTGCTTGGGTTGCTGCCATGCAACGGCAGAGTGCAGAAATATTGCAGTTAGAAATAAACTTGAAGCGGGGGATGCACAAACCCACGAAAAATTTACTATGCATAATGGACGAGTGTACAAAACTACTTAAAACAGATGGAGACTCTACGTTCCGACCGAGCTCAGATATGAACTTATCGCTGAGGCCCATAAGAATTTATGTCACCTAGGAATTAGTAAGACTGTACACAAGCTCAAACCATTCACCAAATATGTATTTTTAAAATCCATTTATTACGTTGATACAGAGGAGGCAGTACTCTGTCTGAATGAATTCATAGCACATTATGGGAAACCTAGTAGAATAATTACCGACCGCGGAACTGCGTTTACTGCTAAGAAGTTCGAAGAATATTGTCTTAAACTTGAGATAAACCACATCAAAGTAGCGAGTCGTACGCCTGAACGACTAAATCGGAGTATAGTATCCGCCCTTAGCTCTATATCGAAGGGATTAGATTGTTTAGATTGGGATAAGCAAATTGGAGAAGTTCAATGGGCTCTTAATAACTCTGTACAGCGTGTAACAAAAGAGACACCTTCTAGTCTAGTGTTTAGATATGAAGGAATGGGGTTTCATGATAGTCCGCTTACTAGAGAGATCGACACACAGTGAACAACCAGGTTGAAAATCCACCGCTCACTCGAGAAGTGGAGAGATTGTTGGAAGATAATCGGTATAAGATGAAACGCCAATTTGAAAAAAGTCGGGCAAAACCACCGACTCTATCAATCGGGCAATTGGTGCTGGTGAGGGCCGAGGCGCCGTCAACTGGTAAAAGTAGAAAGTTAAGACCTAGATTTAAGGGTCCATATCAAGTTAAAAAGATTTTGCAAAACGACCGATATGTCATAGCCGATGTGGAAGGAGAGCAACAGTCTAGCCGTTGCTTCGAGGGGGTCTTTTCTATCGACAAACTTAAACCGATCTCTCAGCACTAAATTCTTCTAAAGTATGTCAATTACTTCCCTGATCGAATTACTATGATAATATTTTCACTTATAAAATTTGAATTTTGTAACCATAAGCTTTTCCTGATTTGAGTTTTGTAATAAATTACGAAATGAATTTATATGAAGCTTGGTTTTGTGGAGGCACGCGCATGACGAGGACGTCATTAATTGTAGTATGGCCGAGTTGTTGTAGAATTTATTTATGCATTGGAGAAAAACTAGATGGCGCTGCCATATTGGTCAACTCTGACCGGAATCGCGATAGAAAGATCACTACCATCGACTACGTGCGCGCGGCGGCCACAAATATTAAGCTGTGAAGTGAAATAAAAGTATTGGGATAATAAATAGTTATTAACTTCCCAGTTCCCTATGGGAAGTTATTGTAATGGGGTCGATTTTGCGAATCCCAAATTTTGACATATCTCCACGTTTTAAGGTCTCTAGAATCTAAATCCATCGTTTTTAGAGAGATGTCTGTGAGTGTGTATGTACGTATGTGCGTATGTGCGGATGTGCGTATGTGCGTATGTGCGGATGTGCGTATGTGCGTATGTGCGTATGTGCGGATGTGCGTATGTACGTATGTGCGTTCGGAGTAATTTTTCGTCTCGATTATCTCAAGAACCAAACATCGGATTGACGTGGGACTGGTTTTAAACGACGCGTAATTACGTAACTTAGAACTGAATGACTTTTCAGCAAAATCGGTTAAGCCGTTTTTTATTTAGGATGAAAAAACTGAAAAAACGACTAAAAATTGCTTATTTTTAAACTGTTGATACGCACTATTAATTCGTGCAGATACCAAATACCTTCATAGTAATGTTGTTATTATTGTGCGTTTTAGTAAAATTGTGATCAAATTTGTAAAAAATGTTATTTAAAAAAAAGATTAATTTATAAAATTGCAAACTTTTATTATCAGGTTTGGGTGAATGGGAGTAGAGACGCTAATGCAGTTAATAATTGGATATTGTTATAAATAATTTAATATTGTTAATAACAATCAAATAATATTAGTTATAATCTGATATTGTATATATAAATTCAATTATAATTATTCAGTAACGGTCAAACATTCTTAATAACGAATGATTATTTTAAACAATGATTAAATACCCTCAATAATAGTTGTGGATTCCGAGGCCGAGATGGAGGACAAGAAGGGTGATGAGGACGAAGAGGACGAGGTTGCCAAGGCTTTGGTAGAGGATGACCAGGTGGTGGAGACGTCTTCCTCTACCAAAGCTTTTATGGTTAGATAAAAAATTGATAAAAATAGTAACAGTAATTATATTAATTTAGAATAATAATGTTTAATAATAATTATTATTAATAATAGTAATTAATAATAAAAGCAAATTATAGCTTTTTATTCAACTACTGGGAAGTTAGTCGTGTGGGCCTCGAGGGTCGCACTTAGACCACATTTTTTTATTTTATGATACTACAGGTTTATTATCTGAGATTACATGTATAACTTCTCCCTCCTTTTGATCAATGTTGTCCTCAGCAATAGTGTTAATGAATATTTATGTTGAAAGAATTACTATGGTTTTTGCAATAAAAATATAATCCAAAGGAGCAGGATATGAGAATAATTAAAAGTGATAGAATGGAACTCATAGTGAGTACATTTTTGCGATGTTCAAATTTAACTTCTTCAAGATTTTAAAATTTGCAATTTCCTGATCCTGATCCTGATATATTTTTCACAGGCTCTAGAATTAATATCTGTTGGAATTGTTTTACATTATTTGTGTCGAGTTTTCCTTGTATATGCAGCTTACAATTACTGAATCTAATAACATAAGTTCCAGCAAGTGGATATAATTTTTCGTTGCAATTTTGATTAATTTTTTCAGTTATGTTTACTACAAGTAATGGACCCTTTTTTATTTTTTCTACTTTGCTATTGGAGCTTATTTTTATAATACATTTAACTGTTTTGCAAAGTAGTTCATTATTTAAGAATCTAGTACGTTTTTCAGTTTCATAATAATTGCCATGATATAATACTACTTCTGATATATTAATGTCCATTGATTTTGATTTATTGTTAGGAATTTTCCTAACATAATAAGACAATAATGGTGGTAATAATACTGGTATATTTATAACAAAAATAATTATTCCTTCATTAGTTAAAACATTTAGTGTTATCTCTTTAAGTTCATCAATTGATAATTTGTGTGATTCAATTTCGTTATGTGTCAAAATTGATCTTTTCATAGCACCTATTTTTGCTGAGTTCTCCAATTCATCTCTTATCAGATCAAGGCTATGGGTTAATTGCATCTTAATCAATATTTTATTTATTTGAATAGTGGTATTGTTTACATTGGTCATTATTTGCTGAATAGTTTATTTGTTTGGTTAATATTGTTTACAATAGTGTCTAGATTTTTCTTAAAAGCATCGTTGATATGGATTTGGTTATTATGTGCCTGAATAAAGTTATGATTATTGGTGTCAATAACTTTTAAGTGTTCCGTAATTTGATCCAAATCATCGCTATCCTTTAATCCAAATAGAAATTTATAAACTTTACCAATTGGATCAATTAATTCTCGTCTGTAGCGATTGATTTTAGGTAGGTTTAATGAAATATTTCGTTGATAGTCTTGTATTATGCGGATGGGATCTTTTTTGATTAGAATTATTCCAGATTCGTTGTTTATGTTCTCGATTGTTATTTCAGCTTAAGTAGTTTTGATGGTAATAAATATGGTGACGATCAAAATGAGTTTGAAGATTTTGGTTCTTGGCGAATATATCTGTAAAAGTAAATTTTTCATGCAATTAGGAATAATTTCGTTTGAAGTATTTCGAGAATGATTTTGTTTCTGAAGAATGGCATATGTTGCTGAGAAAAATTTGAGGTTTTTTCAATTGCTATGTATTCTGCTGTAACGCAGGTAAATATTCCACAATCAGTAGAATTTGTTTGTTGAGGGCTGTTTTCGACGTTGTGTTTTTTAAAATTTATATTTAATGGTTGTTGTTTTTTGTCAAAGGATTCGAGTTCCACTTAATTTACTAATGCGTTTAGAACTGGATTGTTTGGGTTTCTCAGAGAATCAAAATACTGACTAGATCTTGTAATCGCCTCGAAAATCGAAATTGAATTTTCAACATTTCTTTACGTTTTGAGGTCTTTAGAGTATATATAAAGTGTTTTTAGAAAGGGAGATGTATGTGTGTGTGTGTACGTACGTACGTACGTCTGTACGTTCGTGGACAGTTTTTTCGACGAGCATAACTCTCGTAAACAAAGTCCAATCGACTTCGCTAAGGTGACAATCGAATCGTCTTTGCAATCTTAAGAGCTGATTAGTTTTTGGGACACTTCGGTCAGGGGGTTTATTGTTTTGCCTCTTTGAAGGTCATTTCTGTCATGCCTTATATCTCGCGAACTAAATATACGATTTGCATTATTAAGGTGTCAATCGACGCGTATTAACATTTCCTTGAATCTGTCAAATTTTTACAAACATTGTTGCAGCCGTTTTTTAATTTAAAAGAAAAAAGTGCAATAAAAGGTTTTTTCATAAACAATAAATTTTTAACCTGATTTGAAAAATATAGTAATCAATGTTTATAAAATTTATATACTGCCAACAATGTTTGTTAAAACACCATCACAACTTTTTCTCATGATTACGTAAAAAACTCAGTTAAAAATAAAAAATCATTAAAATTCATCATGATTTTCAAATTCATTTTTATCATTCACTATATCTCACAAATCAGCTATAATATTTGCATCATTAAGGTGTCAATAGACGTGTATTAACATTTTTTCGATGTTTTTAACATTATAGAAACAAATTTTCAGCCGCTTTTTAATTTAATAAAAGAAAATGCCAAAAAATTTAGGTTTTAGGTTTTAGGTTTTTTTCATAAAAATGAATGTTTTAACCTGATTTGCACAGCACAGTAATAAATGTTTATAAAATTTATACATTCTTATCAGTTTTTGAAGAGAAACCAGCAAAACCATATTCCATGATTATAAAAAAACTAAATTAAAAAAAAAATATTCAAAGTTATCATGTATAGAGGGTTCATACAAATGAAATTACTTTATATCTTTTATTCTAAGGAAATTGTCGTAAATTAAATCCAAGTTTTATAATATTTGCATAATTTGAGCAGATTTTTGATAGTTTTTGTAGTGTTTTAGTGTTAATAAAAAAACTGCTTAAATGTTGGAAATCCAAAAAACCCTTCCGTAGATGATATTCTTAATATTAACTCATTCCTGTTGCTGCTATGAATACCTCTCATTATTATTATTTAAAGTAGTAGTATTTTCAAAATTACTATTGTGATCAATGTTTTTGATGTGTATGTAGATATTACTAGGAAGTTGATCGTGTGGACCTGAAGGGTCCCCGCTCACGGCTTGTTGAAGTTGATGACCGTTAAGCACCAATGATTTTCATTCACATGCACAGGAATGACTATTATGTCGATAGAAAATATGTCAATTTTCCTCGTCCGACGGTGGACCGAATTATAACCAGTTTTCAGTTGTCATGAAGAGTGTGTTATGTAATATTCGTTGACTATTTGAAATTAAAGACTATTGTATGTCCAGTATTTAATACATCTTTATTGTTTCTTCCTAACCTTCATCCTCTCTTTTCTGTCAGTGTGGTATCACCACCATTGATGGGTGCGTTCAAAAACTACCTGAATATATCTTGATAGCAGTGACATCTGGTGGTGTTATAATATTATTACACGCTTTTTTCTTTTAACAGAGATTTCATTGACATTTTCAATTGACTTATGTTTGATTAAATATTCTAAAATAATTGGGCTGCAAGGGTTGTTACATTAACTACGGCCAACCATATCTTTGAGGTGGTCTACTGACCCTACCACTACGAGTTCTCCTAACATCTGGTTCGTTTACAATCACCGGTACAGGTGTTTCTTGATCTCTTACCGACTCTGTTTCTGACTCCGAATTACCAGCGGTTTGATATTCATCTGCTGATGCATTACTATCATTCAATTCTGGTAGATCCGGTTCATCCACATTACAATCAATTCTTTCATTGCCACTGTTAACATTTTCTTGTACGTTGCGCCCACGTGGCGTTACAATTTCAATTGGTTTCAATTTATCAGGACTTGCCACATTAAATCTAACATTATCTTCAAATAATACCTCTCCCCCATTCACCTCGTTGTTTTTAGTCTTGGCAATGAACCGTCGGTTTCGTCTAAAATGATTCTCAAAATTATCCCTGATAATATATGATCGATTGTTAACATTACTCACAATGGTTCCGTAGTTCCACTCCCTTCCGTTTTTCTTAAAAATAATGAGATCACCTACATTTAACACTGGCAGTGCTTTTGCATTCCGGTCATAATAATACTTTTGCTTTTTACGCTTTTCTTTAATTTTATTTTTAACCGTTTCTTCACTTAAGTTGTTTCGATACAACAATGAATCCGAAATTGGCATTCCCGTCTTGACCACCCGACCAAAAAACAGCTGGACTGGTGTCAATCGCATACTTGCCACAGGGGTTGTGTTATATTCCAAAATTCGATATTGATACCTTTCCGTGTCTCTCTCTTCAACACAACGTTTCAAAATATTTTTAGCAATCGCAACACCCTTCTCGGCTAAACCATTGCTTTGTGGGTACCGAGGGCTTGAAAATTTCATGACAATATTATAATCGTTTGCGAATTTTCCAAATTCACGCGAGTTAAATGGAATGTTATCCGCTTTAATTACCGTTGGGTATCCCAGTTTGTCAAAATTAACCTCTAACTTCGCGATGATATGACGCGCTGTTTTGTCTTTTAAATGTTCCACAATTATAAAACCCGAATACGCATCAATCACAGACAAGAAATCCTGTCCCGTATACTCGAACACATCCATTGACACTATATGAAATGGATACTTCGGTAGCTCTTCTTGAACCAGCTCCTCTTTTTGATTGTTACGCGTGAACTTTTCACAAATGGCACAAGATGTAACCATTTCTTTTATCTGACCGTTCATGTTTGGCCAGTAATAATGCATTCTTGCACGTGCTAGTGTTTTCTCGATTCCCAAATGTGGTGCATGCAACCACTTACTAAGTTTTCCTTGTAATTCTTTTGGAATAACTAGTCGATGATCACGAAATAGCAAGCCATTCTCAAAATGAAGCTCATTTTTGAATTTGTGGAATACCCGGCTTAAATCATCCAGTAGATGGTAATTTGGCCAACCCTTCTCAACATATTGACAAATTCGTAACAAATTTTCATCACGTTCAATGATTGAACGATACAAATCATAATTTTCTTCCGATAAACACGCTGCTTTAGTTACTGCATGTATTATCCCCGTTAAATCCGTGTCTTCATGACATTCTGATAATTGGGCCCGTGACAGGCAGTCAGCTACGAGCATTTCTTTGCCCGGTTTGTAAACAACAGTCATCTTTGGATATTTCAAAAGTGCCATGAGCATTCGCTGAAGCCGCATTGTCACATCATCAATATCCCGCTTGACTAGTGTTTCCAACGGTTTGTGATCACTTTCCACCGTAAATTGACGCCCATACAAGAAATAATGAAATCGCTGACATGCGAAAACAATTGCCAATAACTCTTTTTCGATTTGAGCCCACTTTTGTTCACTCTTGCTTAACGTCCGAGACGCATATGCTACTGGGTGTCCATTCTGAATGATTACGCAACCCAATCCATCTTGGGACGCATCCGTTTGCACAATGACTGGCAATTTCGGATCATAAATCGCCAATACCGGCTCCGATGTTACGACATTACGCAATTCCCTGAATTCCCGATCATGATTTTCCTTCCATTCGAATTTCACATTGTTTCGCGTGAGATCCCGCAAATGCGCCGATTGCTTTGACAAATTCGGAATAAATTTCGCTAAATATTTCAAAATACCCAAGAATCTTGACACAGCCGCTTTATCCTCCGGCGTTTTCATCTTTAAAATCGCGTCCCGATACTTTAAATTTGCTTTAAATTTTCCATCAAATAAAATATGACCCATAAATTTAACTTCGTGTTTCCGATACTGAATTTTATCCGGGTTAAATTTAATATTGTATTTACGTGCTCTTTCCATTACTTTATCCATTATCCGATCGTGTTCGTCTTCCGTTTCCGCGCAAATAGCAACATCATCGAAATAAATTATTACTCCTTCAATATCTCCTAACATTTTAACCATTTCTCGTTGAAACAATTCCGGTACAAAATTAAGCCCAAATGGCACACGCCTGAATTTATATCGACCAAAGGGAGTCATAAATGTTGTTAGATCAGAGCTCACATCGTCCAATTCCATTTGCCAATAGCCACTTTTCAAATCTAAAACCGAAAAAACGCGCATATTTGCCAGCCCAGACGTTAAATCATCTATCGTTGGAATCAAAAATTGCTCTCGCTTGATGCATTCATTGAGTGGTTTTGGGTCTAAACAAATACGAAGTTCACTCGAGTTAGGCTTTTCAACTATTTGCAAATTATTAACCCAGTCCGTTGGGTAATCAACAGGTGAAATGATTCCATCCTGTACCATCTGTACTAATTGTAACTTTAATCGCTCCAACAACGAATTTGGTATCCGTTTTTTATAATGAAGGACTGGCTTTGAGTTTTCTTTCATATTTATTGTGAATGTTCCCGGAAATTTACCCAAACCTTCAAAGACGTCACGATTGCTTTTTAAAAATTCCTCCCGTGTTTGTGACAAACATGCAACATAATTTACATCCGTTCGTTTAACTAATCCAAATCGTTCGCTTGATTCAAGACCCAGTATCGGTTCACACACATCATCGACAACAATAAAGCGAGAGACATGTTCCTTTTTTAAGTTAGTATCAATGCATTTTAGTTTAACCGTACCATAAACATTAACATTGTTTCCATTATAATCAAAGACCGAATAATTTTCCTTTTCATTTTCCAATTGAACCCCCAACTTCTTGAATATTTTGGCCGGAATGCAGTCCACATCAGATCCAGTATCTAACTTAAACCTAACTAACTGATTTCCCACTTGAAACTCCTTATACCACCGCTTCGTGTGGTTGGGCACGTTACTTGAATTTATTCTATAAATACGATCCAGTTTTATGTCCCTATTCGCACTACCATCAATGATTTTCACACAATTACCTGTTTTACCCCAGCTGATTGAGTGTTGTTGCTGTTTTACATTTTGATTGTTTTCCGCTTTTGATCCACTGTTGTCCGTTTGCTTGCTCTTCGATTTACAAAAACGCTGGAAATGACCCTTACGCCCACATGACCGGCAATTGATATCCTTGGCTTTACACGATTGTAAATGATTTGCATTGAAATCATTACCACAATTGTAACAACGACGAGTTACAACATCAATTGTTTGTTTTGGCTGTTCAGCCACGCTGTCGATACTTGATTGGTTATTTATGTTCAACCTAACCCTATTTTCCTTCGCAGCTTCGTATGTTTTACACATTTCAATTACTTTGTTTAATGGCTCCTCCTTGCCATCCAACAGCTTCAATTGCAATTTTCTATCTTCCACTCCAATGATAATTCGATCTTTTAACATGCGTTCTTCATATTTCAATTCTTTTCCGCACTCACATTTGCTCTTGAAATCGCAAAACTGAACTTGCTTGCGAAGTTCAGTTTCAAACGCAGCAAACGGTTGCTTTTCCTTTTGCAAAATGTTGTTGAATTTGAAGGATTCCATAGTTGTGTTTTTCTTTGGACTCCAATATTCCTCAAACGCCTTCAGAACATCATTTAATGTGCGCTGGTTGACTACTGCGACAGAAGCATGTTCACCCTCGGCTGGTGCAACTACAATATTCTCTCCAAGAATACCATTTTCCGTTCCATCATTTGGAAACAATGTATTATAAATTTCTCGCGCTTGACGGCCAATTAACCACAGACATGTTGCAATTTTTGTTGACTCCGTTCCATTTGCTTTACCTGTTGCTCGCATATACATTAAAAACTCACTTTTCCATGCGTGCCATTCCTTTGCCACGTTTGTGCAATCCAATTCTTTTGGTAAACGATCGTTCGCCATTATTATTCCTCAGTATTTCACCACTTATACGCTGAACTCCTTTGTTCGGTACCGAACACGATTTGATTTCCAAAATTAACTTCTGACACCATGTAATATTCGTTGACTATTTGAAATTAAAGACTATTGTATGTCCAGTATTTAATACATCTTTATTGTTTCTTCCTAACCTTCATCCTCTCTTTTCTGTCAGTGTGGTATCACCACCATTGATGGGTGCGTTCAAAAACTACCTGAATATATCTTGATAGCAGTGACATCTGGTGGTGTTATAATATTATTACATGTTATACAAATATACTTTTGGTAGCAGAGGATTTGTTCTACTACATTTTGAAATCAAATTGAAACAAGCCGCGAAGTGCGATCCTTGAGGTCCACACGGACAACTTCCCAGTAATATCTAGATAAACATAAAAAATATTAAACACAACAATAATTTTGAAAATAATACTCCTTTAAGTAATAATAATGAGAGGTATTCATAGCAGTAACAGGAATGAGTTAATATTAATCATATCATCTACGGGAGCATCAATTGATTACGTAACGCTTTTGGTGGATGGGGGTAGATTGATTTGATCAATCAATCGGTGAGGAGCTGTTCTAGGTTTTTTGTTATTTTCACATCGATGATTGAAGGACAAAAGAGCGCTAGCAAAAATGAATGCAGTTTTTGTTATTACGCCCACTGATGAGATTTTGTCGCGTGATGTCCATTTTGAATAGTTGCGTTCAAAATTGTCATGACTTCAACATAATCACTGAATTTATATTTTTTCACGATTTTACATCAATGAGAATAATAATTACTCTAAACATTCGGTTGGTAAATTTTGAATATGCAGTCAAAAATAGGTTCATTTGCATGTAAAAAGTAAAATGTTTTACAAATGCTGATGGAGGAAGTAATTGAAATCTTACCATTACTAAAGAATGAATCTATTAAAAACAGCAAATTTTTTATTTGATGAAAGTTTTTTAAAGCATATGATCTTGCAAAGTATTGACTAAAAAACATTTTACCATTCAAAGCGTTGATTGCCACAAATGCAAATTTGATTGAAGTTTTGATGATTTTGAAAATTTAAGCAATATTTTTAATTAAAAGACTGTAAAAACTATGAAAAATCTGCTTAAATTATGCAAACATTTTAAAACTTTGGTTGAATTTACAACAATTTATTTAGAATAAAAGATATAAAGTAATATCATTCGTATGAACCCTCTTTACATGGTAGCTTTGAATGATTTTTTATTTTTTCAAAATCATGGAAAAAAATTTCGCTGGTTTCGTTTCGAAAACTGATAATAATGTATAAATTTTATAAACATTTATTACTGTGTTGTGCAAATCTGGTAAAAAAAATATTTTTCATGGAAAAAACCCTAATTTTTCGCATTTTATTCTATTAAATTGGAAAAACGGCAGAAACGAATTGTTATAATGTTAAAAATATCACAATGATGTTATTCCACGTCGATTTGCACCTCAATGATGAAAATATTATGTCTAGTTCGTGAGATATAGTGAATGACAGAAATGACCGTAAAGATCATGATGACTGTTAATGATTTTTTATTTTTTATTTAATGTTTTTCGTAGTCATGAGAGCAAAGTGTGATTCTGTTTTTACAAGCATTGCTTGGAGTATATAATATTTATAAAAATTGATTACTGTGTTGCGTAAATCAGGTTAAAAATTTATATTTTATGAAAAAAACCTCGTTTTTTACACTTTTTTTTAAATTAAAAAACTGCTCCAACGATTTTTTTAAAAAATCTGATAGATTCACAAAAATGTTAATACGCGCCGATTGACACCCAAACAATGCAAATCGTATGTTTTGTTCGCGATATATACCCATGACAAATATGACTTTGAAGATCATGATGACTGTTAATGATTTTTAAATTTTTATTTAATTTTTTTTGTAAAAATTTTGATGACATATGAAAAACTGTTTGTAGTATATGAATTATATAAACATTGATTACTTCGACTTGAAAATAAGGTTTAAAATTTATTGTTTTTGAAAAAGAACGTAATTTTTTGCACTATTTTCTAAAAAATTAAAAAACGGCTCCAAGAATTTTTTTAAAAACTTGATAAAACCACATAAAAATCAGTACACGTCGATTGACACCTTGCTCAAGGAAATCGTACGTTGGTTCGCGAGATATAACACATGACAGAAATGACTTTCAAACGGGCAAAACAGCAAACCCCACGACCGAAGTCTCCTAAAAACTAATCAGCTCCTGAGATTGCAAAGGCGCTTCGATTGACACCTCAACAAAGTCGATACGACTTTGTTTATGTGAGTTATGCTCGTAGAAAAAAGTGTTCACGAACGTACGTACACACACACACATACATCTCCCTTTCTAAAAACACTTTTTATATACACTATAGACCTCAAAACGTAAAGAAATGTTGAAAATTTCAATTTCGATTTTCGAGGCGATTACAAGAACTTCCCATATACTGGGAAGTTAATAAAAGTTGATAATTTGGTCATTGATCCATTGATCTATTTTTAATGTACTTGAATCATTTCTGGTTATGTTTACACCGAGTTAAGAGATTAACATTTGATTTTTTGATAATCCTTCTTCTAGGGCCTGATGACTTATGTTGTGTTGTTCACATGTAATTGTTGTATCAAGTTCATATTTTAATGGTGGAGATATTTCAAGTATTTTTGGTTTAGGTATGAGGTCAAGATCCTGATTATAGTATTTTTTGATAAGTTTTGTACGTGAAGGGTGGATTTTAATATACATAGTGTTTATTCTGCCTATCTTTTATTATATTGCCATCAACGGTTTTTAGTATTTTTTGCTTTGAGTATTTTGGTTGCTCCTTATGACGCTTATTTACAGGGTTTTTGACAAATACGTGGCTGTGGGGTATGTTTTGGGGATCTTCACGGTTACTATTATGCTGTTTCAACCAATTTAGTTTTTTTGAAATGAGTTGCTGCTGAACATGTTGTTTGCTATGTAAGCCTTGTTGTAATTCTAAGGGTTTATACTCTGATGTTGAATGCATCGTATTGTTGTAGTTTTCTGTTGCTTTAAAAACTTTTTCGAAAATATCCAGTTCTGGATACTAGATATTTTCAGTACGAAGGTAATCTCGAATATTTACAACATTAAATTCGTTATCAGAGACGATTTTTCGGGCTTTTCCTAAATTTGCATTTCGTTCTCGAATTAAATTTATAAATGTGAAAGAATTTTTATCGGTTGTTTCCTTCGTGTATAGATGTTTAGAAAATATCAATATGTATAATTTGGTTTATATCACTTGTAGTTTCGGTCAGTTTAAATTTCGGGTTTACGGGATGGCGATCATACTTTGCCAAATTACATGTTTCACAATTATTGATGAACTACGTTATTAATATAGCCAGATTTTTAAAATAATATTTATTTTTGATTTCACGATAGCTTTCAAGTATTCCTTGATGGTTACCCTTTTCATGGACTTGTTGAATTATTTTGAAATATTGACTTTCATTTGTGATATCTATTGCATTATATGCACATTTGATAAATGAAATATTATTGTTTAAATTTATATAAACTGTACATAAACTAGTGATAACTATTTGTACCTTATTATATTCTGCGTCACTTAATTCGCTATATATACAAATTCTGCCTTTTTCTGGCATGTAGCGACAAAGTATGTCACCTAATTTTGATTCATTATTAATATCTGTTTGTTCAATGTATATTTTTCGATTTTTATGATTTTTTTATAGTCATAGTTTTTTCTCTTCAGAATTATTATTTGAGTTTTATATGTATTCACAATGCATTCCTTGAGCGAAATAAAGTCGTTTTGACTATCTTTCCCAGAGTGGATTGTTGCTGCATTTGATTCGTTATCAGATATTACGAAAATATTTTCAGTGTTATTGTCATCAGTATTCACGTTTACTTCGTTGTTATCGACATTATTCTTACTTAAGAAGTCGGCGACATTTTTTTCTTTGCCTTTAAGGTACAGTGTATTAAAATTATATTCATTGAGTTTAATTTTTCAACGTTGGAATTTACTATTCGGCTCTTTTAAGTTACTTAGCCAAATCAAAGGGCGATGATCGGTTCGTATGTCAAATTTCACACCTTACAAATAGGGTCGGAAGTATTGAGTGGACCATACAATGGAAAGGAGTTCTTTCTCAATGGCCAAATAGTTCCGCTCGTGTTCGTTCAGTGTACGACTCGCAAAACATGTAGGGTGTCCTTGTTGAGAAAGGACTGCGCCAATTGCTGTATTTGATGCATCAGTAGTTAAAACAATTTTTTGCTTGAAATTCGGGCAATGTAAAATTGCAAATTTGTCAGCAGAAATTTTATGAGTTTTTTTAGGGCATTGGTCATTGAAGCTGCTATTGTAGCATAGTTATTAATGAATTTACGGTGGTAACCGGTGATGCCAAGAAAAGATTTAATTCTTTTTGGAGTATCTGGGACATTAAGATTGTTTATTATTTTGATTTTATCAGGATTAGGTTTAATGCCATCGACAGATAGAATATGACCAAGGTAGTCAGTTTGTTTTGCAAAGAATTTGCATTTGTCGACCTGGATTTTCAAGCTATACTTCCGAAGTGTATTAAATATTTGTTTTACGTTTGTATCCTTTTCTTGGAGTGACGTAGAGAAGATAAGGATGTCATCAAGATAGACGACACATATTTTATTTATATGTTCGTGCAGAACCTCATTCATCATTCTCTGAAACGTAGCAGGTGCGTTTTTCAATCCAAAAGGCATTCTGTTGAACTCAAAATGTCCTTGTGGAGTTGAAAATGCTGTGTTGTAACGATCAGATTCCAGAATCTCGATTTGATGGAATCCTTTCGCCAAGTCTAATGTTGTGAAATATTGCGCTTTTCCTAATTTGTCAAATATACTTTCTATATTTGGTATAGGAAATTTGTCGTCAATAGTTTCATTATTTAATTTGCGATAGTCAATGACAATGCGCCATTTGGTTCTACCTGAATTATCTGTTTTTTTGATGACTTCCCAGATAGGGGCGTTATAGGATGAAGTGGAATGCCGAATTTTTTTTCTGTTTGAGCATTTCGTTGATTTGGGTATTAACTTCTTGCTCGTGAATCTGTGGAAAGCGGTTTACTATTGTTAGTGATAATTTCGTGGTTTGTGTTTGTTGTACACGTCAAGTTTGTCCCTTCTTTGGATAATATATCCACAAGATTCTTCACTATTTAAGTTTTCGAACAACTGATTCACTGAATTGTTTTGATTTTGCCCTAGTTCATATTGTACATTAATTTCAACGGGGACTGCGTAGTTTAAGCAACATTTTCGATTGTTTAATTCAAGAAATTCTTCTCCCATGTGTAACATTGCATTCAATGATACTACTATGTTTTGACCGATTATTGCTTTAAATTGCTTATCTCGGAAGTCCATAACGTTCCAGAAGATTTGATATGTTTCAGGTACTTCAAATTCTTTGGGCATACCACTTTTTACTATATGAGTTACATAGCATGTACCGGAGAGGCCAAATATTGGAAGGGAAGTATTTAATTGAATTTTCGGAGAACTTTTCAGAAAATTGAAATCATTACTTGAAGTGGACGGTCCTGTTTCTATAAGTACAGGGATAACTTTGCTATTGATGGTTAGATTAAATATTGGAAGAGGGTTTTCGAGGCGGCTATTTGAAAATTTACGTCCATTGGTTCAATGTTTGGATTCTGACGATTTCTGTACCTCGCGGAGCTAGGGTAAAGTAGGGAGATATGGCACACTTTTTTTATTTTCGGGATAACTCAAAAAGTAAAGGAACCTTTTAAGTAAAACAAAAACATATATTTTCTTCATTTCAAAATGAACAATAAAAAGGAACATTAATTGTACTTCAGGCTTTGAAAAAAAAATTATACATAAAATAAAACTTTGGTACAAAACGCCATATCACCCTTGAGCGAGGGTGATATGGCATACTGATGTGGGTGATGTGGCACCAAATTATTTTTTAATATTTTGCATGCCACATACTGTGCATGTGTTGATAAATGAAGTGCATGAATCATGCAACCACCTGTGACATATTATGCACTTTATCCAGTCGTCTTTCTTTGAAGTCTCATTATAGTCTTCACCACAACCAACGCCAACCAATCTAAGTTCTTCTTCGCTGGACGAACTGCTTTCATTCACAGTTCTCCTTTTCTTTTTTGGCATAACTTTTTTTAAATTTTGAATTTGTGTTCTATCCCGTGTTTTCGCTTTTAATTTTTGTTGAGTCATATTTTCCACTGATGTCAATACTCGTGCTTTTGTTTTCTTGAATTTGTTGGAGCATTTTTATAAGTAGATGGAATGGGGCATATGATTTTTAGCATCTTCCCAGGAGTAATGTCTCTAATATTTTCGTTTGTCTCACTGACGCTTTCCGTTATCTGCTAGAAGTAGGAAATCGTCAACTAAGAAAAATATCATTAATCGATAATATGAGCTGACCTGTGGAATGTCCAACAATGGCGGAGTGATTTGTCTAGGAACTAACGACACTATATTTTCCGCGATATTGGCATTTCCTTCTGTATTTAAATTAACCGCTTCGTCTATACTTTTATTTCCGTCTGCAACGCTAAGGAATGCGTAATCTGGAATAGACGATGGGTTGAAGGGAAATATGCCGGTAGCTGCAAATGCCGAGATTCCATTATGTGGAGTTGCCGATTTTCTCCATGCAGAAAATAATAGCTGTCCAAATTGTAGGCGAGTTATTTTCCTTCTCGGATTTGTTTTCATAAACAAATCGCACGCTTCGTAATAATGGGCCTTAAATGATTTAAAATATGCCCTATCCAACGGCTGAAGGAACTGTGTTGTATGAGGCGGAAGGCAAAGGAGAATTATTTCATTTGCAGCAGCATACTCCAGCATTTCAACATTGCAACAATGTGAGCAGTGTCCATCAAGTATGATAATGACCTTTCCTGATGGTTTCCTAGGCATAAAATGCTCTTTGAGCCATATGAAGAAAATGTCGCTATTTACGTACGCTGATTTGCCCCCCATGTAAACTACAGAGCCGGGAGGCATTCCATCCTCAAATTCTGCTTTTTTGTTCTTTCCTTTTAAAAAAAAATAAAATAGAATACCTATAGAAACACACAATAACACTAAATTTACCTTTAAATACACATGCTGGTGGCAAAAAGTTTCCCTCAGCATTGCAGCATGCTATTACTGTTATTGTTTCTCCCTTTTCCCCAGACGTAATGGAAGCTACATTCCTAGACCCTTTTTCGGCAATGACAAGACCAGGACGATTGTTCAGCTGACAATCAGTCTCATCCATATTGTATATGTGTCCAGGTTTATTCATCAACTCATTGTCTGTCAGAGTTTTTTCCAACGATTGGAAATAGTTTTTCACTTCATTCGGGTTCATACCCTCAGCGCGGGACTGTGAAACACCCTCTGATTTTCTGACAGACAAATTTGTATGACGGTTCATGAACAGCGTAAACCACCCTGCTCCAGCATACTGCCTGTCATTATTAAATTTATGTGGCAGATTGTATCGAACAGCCAGCCCGTAAGCCATGCGACAAACTTCTTTCTTTGTAGGTGCAAAACCGTGGGCTTGCAAATCTTTAATATGTTTTACTATGTTTTTCTCATTCTCTTCACCGAGACAAGAAGGTGATCCCAATGAAGGCTTTTTATTATTTCCTGCTTTCAGATGCCTCCTCAGTGTCGTCCCCGGAATATTGTATTGGCTTGAGGCTTTGTTGACTGAAAGAGTATTATTTCTAATATCTTCTAATGCAGACATCAGTTGAGCTTCAGTCCAGGGAGCTCTAACCCCTGATCCCTGTTTTCTGTTATAAATTGTTGGCATATCTCCGCAATAACTAATGAAATTTAAGTAAGACAGTAAGTTAAATACATACTTACATAAACTGCAAAAGAAAGTGCGGAAGCTATCTATTTATAAGCAAACACGGGTGATATGGCACGTACCATATCACCCATTTAAAAGTGTACCATATCTCCCAAACATGCGTTCCTCGAATTGCTTACTGTAAATGCTTGTACATGCTTCCTAACTTTTTCTTTCACATATTAAACTAATATGTGCTATATACCCTTCATTTCGGTATATAAATCACATGCATACATCAAACACTTACCCAAGTACACAACCTCAAATCAAATACTGAGAAATTCACAGACAAAAATTCTAGATAATTTTCGTTCTTTGTCCACTAAAAAAAAACTCTCATACACAGCGCGGCCTAATCTTCACCCATCAACACGGCTAGACTGACTGAACAAAACGCCGGCAGATTTTGGTTTATATTTGGGTTGCAAGTGGAAGAACTTGAGAGCGTACCATATCCCCCGCTGTGCCATATCACCCTACTTTACCCTATCGAGCTGCATTGGTTCAGCACGATTATTTGGTCTGTTGTAGTTGTTATTGTTATTGGATCGAAAATTATTATAGCTTTGACGGTAGTTATTTGGATGATGGTTATTATTGCGACGATAATTGTTATTATGGTAATCCTGATTTCTGCTGTTCCGTGGTGGATAACTATTTGAATTGAAATTACGCGAATTATTATCATATGAATTATTTCGCGGCTGATAGTTTTTGTAGTTATGATTACGGCGATACGAACTTTCACCACTACTAAACTGTTGGCAACTAGTATTCTGTTGAATTTCACACAACAGGTTATTTGCTTGATGGTCACACAATTACGAGTTTCGATAAGAAATGTTTTGTACTCTGGTAAGAGAAATTTAAATTTCTTTAGCACTAAACTCTCTTTACGTACTGGGTTAAATTCATCTTGCAATGCACGATTAGGGTCTTGTGAATATTTAGTGTTTAAACGATTTAACAAGCTATTTAGCCTAAGATACATATCACTTACAGTTATAATGCTGGAACTTACCGAATGAATTCGATTGACAATTGAGCTGTACGTTTCGTTTAGGCCAAATGTTGATATCAGCAAGGATTTCACATTCTGCCAGTTCGGAATTGAAATCTTTTGGACTGCATTTTGAGCAGAATCCTGAAGCTTGTTGATGATGAGTCTAAAAATGTACGTTTGCTAGTCTCCAGGCTGTAATAAGTTGAGGATTATGTGGGCTTTATCTATCCAGGTATTGAGGGAATACTCTGCGTTGTTACCGTTGTACACTGGTAAACGGCGAGCTGCCTTTAGAAGTTCCTCAAAGGATAGTTGAAGTAGTTGTGGACGATCGTCTCCCATGGCTATTTAGTTGTTTCAACTTGTTGAAAAGACTTGTAATGCCTTGATTTTTTTTAAGGGGCTTACAATTTTCTCGTTAATTTGATGTTTTTTGAAGTTACTGATCCTTTTAAACGGATGCAATTCACTTTTTTTTATTTTAGTTAAGTACGGATTCCAAATTTTACTGCGCACACCATGTACAAGTAATACTATACGCAGCGGTGTCGCGTAATTAATAAAACGAAACCTCTTTTTTTTTGAGTTTCGATTGCCTTAGAAGGATTCTCTCTCCTTAAGACGGGCGACTGCGCCAGTTATGTTTGTTAATCACTTTTGAATTAGAAAAAAACTTTTTATTTTTTCTTCCACACAATACTTTATTGCAAATAGACAACTTATTACTTTATACCGATTACAACTTCTATCACTTGGTTTAATCTTAGATTGCCTTAGACTACAATAAGATCTCTTAGTTATTAGTGTCTATTGTTTATGCGAACTGATCTCATTTGCAATTAGTTTCATGCACTAAAGGTAATTTGATGTCTTGTGTCAATGAATTGTACACAGCTCATCAAATTATGATATTGTTTATGCTAGAGGTAATCAAGTTTGCGAAATCGAATAATTCATAATGATTTCGTTTCTACCAATCCAATAATGGGTTTAAATGTTTATATAAAAAGGAACTGGAACAATGGGTGCGTCATATCAACATAAATGATCACAAGACTCATATTCTTTGTAGGAGGAATGTTGGTAGAGATGCACGAGGTTTAGGGATAGGGATAGGGATAGGGTGTAAATGATGTTGTAATGTCAGAATCGATTACATGTTTATTATCTGAGATTACATGTGTGACTCCCGCTGCGAGCATTTTTGTTTATTCTAATGTGTAGCGATCCCTTGCCCAAATTTCAATATGAAGACCACACACAACAATGTATCGAAATTCCACATGTGGAAAAGATCATTGTATAGTATTTCACTCTGCATTTGAGTAATTTAGAATAGGCATTTTTTGTAGATAAGAAATAGTATAGGTACAATTGTAATATGTGAAATCTTTGTCATTTTCAAGACGTAAGTCCAAAGTGGATGTTCGAGGCAACGCGATAAATAAATCAATATTTTTTTTGATGTCCACTCGTTTTACTCGTCCTAATTGGAATTGGCTCGTTTCGTGAAGTACGCGGACGAGGCAAAGTAAAACTCTGTGAGGGTATTTATAACATTCCATTCATTATAGACTAGAGTATCAATGTTGCCATATCAAAGACTGTTGAAATTGACTGCATTCTTATGCTCTACAAGCCTTCGCAACATCAAATATCTGCTTTTCCACACCACATTAATAGCTTGCACTGAAGTATGTTCTGGCAGTCCGCATTGTTTTTGACATCCTGTCAATTTTTTGGTTGATTGCTCACTGTGGTTGAAATGACTTACGATTTTTCTGCGTTATTTCAATAAATCTTTGGTGTTATCATCTGAAAATAGTGGCTATTTTGTCTCTTGTATATTTCTTTGTATTCTCCTCAATCTTTATTTTATTTCATTTTTGGAAAGTTTATATACACGGAAATATCATATTAAAACTGTGTAAAGATCCAAGCATTCTAACTGTATTTTTGGGCAACTTTCATTTTGTCACCCAAGCGCGATTTTTCATTAAAAAGAACTTTAACCGCGTTTTTCTCTCGAAGCAACGTTTTTCGACGCCGAGTTGATGAGATCTCGGGAACTACTGAATCGATTCTCACCAAATTTTTACCAAAATTTTTTTATGACTACAGCTATAGTGCGATTTATCACGTCTGGGTGTTTACAATGTTTTTTCATCAGTTCTGTAAATGTTTTGTAGTACTATCTATGTTAACCATCTTCCATCTGTACACATCTTTATAACTAAGATTATATTTTTGTCGTAATTTTAAATATATTTCAATACTTTAGTAGTAAGACACACACTTTCATGTAATTTAGTTTGAGATTAGATCGGGAAAAGCTGTACACTATATGCTGAAAGTGTGATAGTAAGCCGGCTTATAATAAGGTAAAAGTATACTAGTAGCGATAGCTAAACCATGCCAAAATGTACTACTAAACCGAAGCAAAAGTGTATCACTAAATCGAGAGCTTTAGGAGTGAAGAATGTTTCGCAATTAGTAAGACACACAATTTCATGTAATTTAACTCGGCGTTCAAAAATGGCAGGCTGTGCCCATACACATGCTTAAAGTGTGTTAGTTCGGAGAGCTGGAGGAGCCCAAAGTATATCAGTGGATGGACAGCGTTTTGTATGAAGATTTGATTTTGAAGATAGCCAGCCGGCTGTATGCGAGTGTGGGAACGTGTCTACTATGCGATGAATCGTGAGCTGGGTTTTTGGGAGTGCTGATTGGCTGAGAGCTGGTTTGAATACGGAGAAAGTGGTTTTGATACGGGGTTTCGTGCGAGAGGTAAAGAACCACCCCCCGTTGTGTTTGAATAGAGATGAATATAGTTCTAGCAAGATCAAAAATCTTTTCTTTTGAATAAAAGTGTCGTGGAAAAATCATGTCTACGTTCGTATCGTGAAAGTGTAAAAGCAAGAGATTTATTGTCATAAGCTAAAGCACGTCTGCATGTAGATACCAATTCGATGGCTTTTGCTTGAGGCGCTTTATTTTAAGTTACCGTGGCAGTTGCCGTGGCCATATTACGACGTCGGCTTATGAATTTTGTGTCGGGCCCGTCAACTACTACACGATCGCGTATCTTGAGATGTTTTTGTGCTATAGGCTCGAAAATGTTTCAGATGATGCGACGATTGGATAGTCATATTGGCCTGGAATGCTTGATAACTGTGTGTTTTGTTGGCAAGAATGAAAGGAAAAGACTGATTGATGGGGAATTGCTGTTGTCTGAAAATTGCGATAAAACGTGCATACAGATTTTCATGTTAAGACGCAGGTTAGGCTTTGAATGCAACTCACGAACGTAGTGAAATAGGCCTCTTACTTGTTGTTGTTAAATGACACGATCGCTGTAAAATGATTGATATTTATGTGTGTTTTTGTTGGTAAGATGAATGAATGAAAAATACACATTGATGGTGTGTTTTGTGTGACATGCAATACTTGCTTGAAGATCAACGTTGTTTACTCATGGTACTAATGTTTGTTGAAAGACTGGAATTCGTGAAAATAATTTATTTTTTATTAAAGAAAAAATATACCTTCGTCTATTTATATTTTCTATTTTTTAGAATTAACATTACAGTGAACATCTGATTAGACCTTTAGTCTATCAAGTACATAAAATTGTCGATTACAATTTTTACTACTCCCATAAGCATATTCTCCGATGTAAAACGAGCATCCAAGCCAAGCCACTTTACAAACAGGCGATCTTCCTTACGTTACAAAATCCTCTCCACAAGATAAACATAGAAGTGGTTGACCTTTGTCAATTCTGTCGCATGGAAACCTCCTTCGATGATATTATTTTGTTTTTCTTACTGCCTTCATCTTAAATATCTCTGTCGACCAGTTCGGGGTGTAGCTTTTTTGAAAGACCTGTTTGTGCTTGCTTTTGCGAACATGATTACCGATTTTAAATTTAGGTTCCGAAGTGACTTTTAGCTTCCAATATACCTTTGAAAGTAGATAAACCTCATGTAATGAATAACTACGGGCAAGTTGCATATTATTGGTCCGATGCCCTGTTGTATTGTATTGAATCACCAATTTACTGAGAAAACTGAGCCAATGGCAATTGCCGTCCACGCGTACTTGGAAAAAGTATCAATTATTGTCAATAGAAATTTATACCTGCAATTTTCAGATGCAAACGCACTCATATCAACTAGATATGCCTGTCAAAGATCACCAATCTTCCTTATAACAATATGTTGACGTTTAAATTTTTTCCTTGTGGGTCTATGAAGTTCATCTACAATTTGTCTTCTACTTATCTTGAAAAATGTATAATTAAAAGTTCTGCAAAAGCTTTTATAACAAGTTCTTTTTTTCCAAACACAAAAAGATGTTGCATTTTTTTATCGCTATTTCATTTGACGTATCTTTCTTAAGTACAAGAAAATAACAATAAGTTTTAAAATCTTATAGCTTAGGTGAGTCTTGTTCGTTGCCGACACTGCGGAACAAGTTATTTTGTTAAGAATTCAATATTCATTGTTACTGCTGCACGTTGAAATTAACATTTATCATAAGATGTTAGCTTTTTTGAGACGGACATTTTTTTGTTCAAACAAAAGGCTCCTAGCCAAGTTATAAGGGAGAATGAGTAACTTGTTCACGTATTTTTGTGTTTGTTTGATTATTTCTCCTTTGATCGTTGGGATGTCCAGATCTCTGTGTATGCAGGCGTTTTCAACGTACCACGATGCAGAAGTAATCGTCCTTAAGATTCTACATTGCGCTCTCTGTAGGAGTTCTATATTAGAGATGCTTGCTGAGCCCCAGAGTGGAATACCGTAAGTCCAGATAGGTTTGATAATTGCTTTGTAGAGCAGAACCTTATAGTCCACGTTGAGTTTAAAGTTATTCAGCAACCATTATAGATTTCGGAATTTAAGGTTGATTTGAGCCTTTTTGGATTCAATGTGCTTCTTCCAGGTTAACCTTCTATCTAGGTGAATCCCAAGGTATTTAATTGAAGATGCTTGCGGAACAAGCACTCCGTTGAGTGATAGTTCAGAGCAAGTTTTCCTGTTAAGCGTGAAGGTTATATGGTTACTATTGGTTTCGTTAACTTTTATTCTCCATTGTGCCAGCCAACGTTCCACATGTCTTAGGTGGTTGCCCAGCATTTGAGAAGCCATATGGGGGTTAGCGTGAGCACAATGAATTGCGGTGTCGTCAGCAAAAGTGGAAGTAAATAGATGATCGTATGTTGGTAAGTCTGCCGTTTATATCAAACAAAGCAATGGGCCGAGGACACTTCCTTGAGGCACGCCAGCTCTGACATTGAAGGAGCGAGAAATAAAGCAGTTTTGCTTGACGAAGAACTTCCTGCCAGTCAGGTAAGACTCAATAACTTGATGCGTGTTTGCTGGAAGTTTGCACTTGATTTTATAAATAAGCCCTTCATGCCACACCTTGTTGAACGCTTGCGCAACATCCAAGAACACGGCTGCGCAGTATTGTCTCCTATCAAAAGCATTGAAATGGTGAATTTCCAAGTTGTGCTGGCTTACACCGTTGGCATTCCAGTGGCATAGTATCGCGATGCTCATTTTTTCTTAAGGAGAGTGTTGCGTATTATTTTAAATTACACAGCACTTGATTAGTTGGTTATAGGTTCATGAAGATGATAAAGATTGTTTATTACAAATTAAACCAATGTCTTTTAAGCAAAAATGTTTATTAATGTACACACATTAATGTCTTTATTTATACAAGAATGAAATTAGAAAACAAATATAACATTGCACCTTTTTATGTTAACCAAGTGAGATGAAAATAATTATAATAAAGTATACTCAAGAGGATTCTTAAAGCAAGATATTCGTTCTGTTGAAATGTGTTCGCGTCGGAGGATCGAACAAAACTGATTTCAAAATTTTGAGGAGTTTGTCAGGAAGAAAATTTGGAAGAGACAAAAGGCGGGAATTGGTGAGGTGAACTCGAAGTTTTTAGCGAATAGGAAAGGTCAGTATTATTTTGCCAGGCTTACGTGGGACTGTAATAAATGAAGGGACGCGAGGTCAAAAGGACTGTCATAAAACTATGAGGAAATTTTCAGTTATTTGGAATTTCCGGAATTTGGGTTTTACGTCTGAAAAATAATAAACCTTCATAAACATTTAAAGAAGTTTTTGAACTGGTGAATTTGAAGGTTACTGGGTTTTTTTCGTAACATCAATTATTGTGAACCAAATGATATATCTTGAAGAGTGCAAACAAGCTTTATGAATTTAGTGAACGGTAAATGATGCCAGACTTGTTGAATCTTTAGAAATGTGTTGCGGAATGGAACAGGACGTAACAGGTTGCCCCTCTTGAGAGGTTCTACCGATCAATTTAATCGAGTGATTAATTATTAGTATTTAAAAAAAAATAGAACAAAAATAGTGAAATATAAGATGCTACTACAATATTTTAAGGACGTTGACTAATTTCTTCGTCAGGTAACAACAGAGCCAAATCTCTGATGTTTCGTTCGATGATGCCCTTTGATGTCTTGATGGTCACAGTGCGTATCACATCGTCTGATCCTGGATGTGTCTGGATGATTCTACCCAATGGCCAGTGGATGGGACGGCTATTGTCGTTCTTCATAATAACAACTGTGTCGACGTTGATAGCATGTTTGCCTTTATGCCATTTATTTTTAACGTTGAGTCCATTTATGTATTCTTTGTGCCAACGCCGCCAAAAAGTCTGTTTCAATTGTTGAATACTCTGCCACGATGAAAGTTTGTTGTCTGGTGTGTTGGCCCAATTCCGATCCGGGATGCTAGTCATCAAATCGCCGATAAGAAAATGTCCAGAAGTAATGGCAATTGGGTCGTTTGGATCCGATGAGTTAGGCGTCAACGGACGAGAATTTAAAATAGCCTCGATCTCAATTACATACGTATTTAGTTCTTCGAAAGTAAAAAGTCTATCTCCAATAATGCGAGTCATGTGATGTTTAAATGACTTTACAGCTGCTTCCCATAAACCACCGAAATTAGGAGTTCTAGCTGGTATGAATTTCCATTCGATGCCTTCAGTAGTGAGATAGCGCTGAATTTGTTTTTGATGATTTTCTGAGTGCATTTGTTGATACAATTCCTTTAATTGACTATTTGCACCTACAAAATCAGTTCCGTTGTCTGAGTGGATACTGCGACATTTTCCGCGCCTGGCTAGAAATCTTCGAAGAGCAGCAATGAAACCGTCACTAGTGAGATCGCTGACAATATCTAGATGTACTGCTTCAATTGCTATGCAAACAAAGACCGCTACATACACCTTTATTTTTCCTCAATTTCGATGTTTCCTTTCTTTGATGTAGAAAGGTCCACAATAGTCTACACCTGTGTGGTAGAATGGACGAGTCTGAGTGACACGTTCCTTTGGTAGATTGCCCATGATATATTCTGCAGTGTAAGGCCTTGTTCGTATACACCGTACACACCGATGTATAACTCTTTTCACTTCGTTTCTACCGTTCAGAGGCCAAAATCGTCGACGTATCGCGTAGAGAGTTGTTTGAGTTCCAGAATGAAAATTTTTCTCGTGTGTTTCTCGTACAAGAAGCGTTGTGTATGCATGATATTGTGGTAGGAGGATTGGATGTTGCTGATCATGTGTTATGTTCGCGTGTGCAAGTCGTCCACCGACTCGTAGAATTCCTTCTTCATCGAGGAATGGACTAAGTTGTTTTAATTTACTGTTTTCCAGTAAGTTTTGATTGTGGTGCAGTTGATGTAATTCCTTAGAGAAGGCAAATTTTTGAACAAGTTTGATGATCCTTGATTGTGCCGTTTGAATTTCTGCTGCTGTGAGCTCTCCTGTATATTAGTTGTTTGGTCAGAATCGAAGACAAAGTGCCGTGATTCTATGTAGTTGGTGTAATGATGAGAATTTTTTGATGAATTCGTCATCTGTGGGAAAAGTTTTGATACATGTAGCGAAACATGTAAGCGTCGGTTTTTCATTATCCTCACTGGGTGGTGTGAATATCGATGTCGGCCACTCCGTCTCTGGTTGCTGAAGCCAATATGGTCCGAATTTCCATAGTGTATTATCAATAAATTTGCTTGGAAATTCACCTCGCGAAATCGCATCGGCAGGATTGTCGTTCGTACGTATATGTCTCCAGAATTTTACATTTGTTTTAGTCTGAATGTCAGCTACTCTGTTAGCTACGAAAGTCTTTAATTGATATGATGGTGTATTTATCCAATGTAGAACAATCGTTGAATCAGTCCAAAAGATAGTCTGAGCATTCACGCGTTGTAAATAATTTTTGATGTTGTGATAAAGAGTGGCGAGCGTTTGAGAAACACCGAGCTTAATTCGAGCAAGTGTAATATTTTTTAAAGGTGCTACTCTAATTTTCGCGCAGAGTAGCTGTGAATGTGTTTCTCCCGATGTGGTGGTGTATCTGAGATATATACAGGCACCATAAGCCCTTTCGCTCGCATCTGCAAATCCGTGGAGTTGAATATTGATGGTGTTTTGCGGAATTACTCCTCTTGAAAAACGAATATGCTCAATTTTGTTGAATTCGTTCGCGTAAGTTGTCCATGCGTTTTTTATATTGATGGGTAGTTCTTCATCCCATGATGTTTGTTGACGCCAGCAATCCTGCAATATTAATCGTGCAGATATTATAACAGGACCTAGTAATCCTAGTGGATCAAAGATGTTGGCGATCTCAGACAAAATTACTCTCATTGTAGCGTGTGTTGGTAATTTGGCTAGAGCATAGATGATGATATCTTCTTCAGCTTGCCACTGTATTCCCAACGTTTTCAAAATTGAGTTGGATTCAATTTGAAGATTTTTGTTGATTTTGTCCTTTGTTAGATCTTGGAGGAGTCATGTATCATTAGAGGCCCATTGTCGAATGTTGAGGCCGCCCTTCTTTAGTATAGCGATGATTTGGTCTCTGGTTTCCATCAACTCTTGAATGTCATCAGCTCCTGTTAATAGATCGCCAACACACATGTTTGTTTTTAGTATTTCTGCAGCCTTTGGATATGATTGCCCCTCATCCTTAGCTAGTTGATGAAGACTGCGAACTGCCAGAAATGGGGCTGCAACAAGACCAAAGGTCACGGTGTTTAGATGGTAATCTCTGATTATGCCATTATCGTCTCGCCATAATATTCTTTGAAATTTGCGGTCCTTTGGACGAACCCAAGTTTGACGATACATCTTCTCGATGTCGCCACTCAACACAAAGATGTGAAGTCTAAAACGCAATAGATGAGTTATGATGTCATCCTGAATCGAAGGCCCTACCATGAGCGTATCGTTTAGTGAGAGTCCAGATGACGATTTGGCAGATCCATCGAAGACGACCCGCAATTTGGTAGTTATACTAGATTCTTTAATTACAGCGTGGTGAGGGAGATAGAAACATTCTGAGCCTGGCACATATTCGTCTGCTGATTCCATGTGTCCTAGCTGCAAATATTCTTTTATATTCTTTTATTATAGAAGTATATTGTTTCTGGAATTCTGGATTTCGCTGAAATTTATTTTCCAAGCTCTTGAGTCTATTGAGGGCTCTTGCTCGTGACTCTCCTAAAAGTGTTTTGTTATCATTGAATGGCAGTGCGACTATGTATTTTCCATCTGTACTTCTTTGATGATTTGATTTGAAATGGTCTTCACACATTGTTTCTTCTTTGGTCCAGTGTTTTATTTTTGGGCCCTCTTCGATTTCCCATGTCTTGCTAATTTCTTTTAATGCTTGTGTTGTTGTTATGTGACAAGTAATTGTGGGTGGAGATGTCTGTTTCTGTTTCGACGGTGTAGTAATAGTGCCACCAATTTTCCAACCCAAGGATGTCTTTTGTAGGAATAAATCTGAGTTTCCGGGTGTTGACAAACATCGATTTTCAGGCAATATCATAGATAAAGTGGGACCGGCGCCAATGAGTACGTCGATGTTAGATGGAATGTGAAAGGTTGGGTCTGCTATGTTGATGTCTTCAGGGATGTTGATGCTCTGACGATCAATGTGGTTGATTGGATGAACTTGTGTGATTTCTGGAACTGTAAAGAATTGTAGCGTTTTTTCATATTGATCGTATCGAGATTGTATGGTGGCTGTGATCAAATGTGATGTTGATGTTTCAGTGTTACCGAGACCTCCAACCGATAAAATGTATTGTTGTTTGTACAATATAAGCCTGTCGGCTACTCGATTTGTCATAAGATTGGCTGTGGATGCTGTGTCGAGTATTGCACGGCAACGAATTGGTTGGTTATCGTGATTTAAAATGTTAACCATGGCAGTCACCATCAAATCTTGCACTTTGCCTTGGCTTAGTAAAACAACACTATTTTTACGATGGTCTGATCTCAGTCCTAGTCATAAATTATTTGGTTCTTCTTGTATATTCTTTGAGTCAGATTTTTTTAGATGTAGTATAGTATGATGATGTTTTTTACATTTAAAGCAATCGCCTCGATTGCACGCATTGGTGCGATGGTTACCAAGCAAACAATTGAAGCAGAGTTTTGCTTGTTTGACTGCACTGATGCGTTGAGGAACCGTCATGTTAATCAATTTGTCGCATCGATGAGTAGGGTGGCCGTCTTTGTCGCAAATCGGACAATTTTTGAAAATTGCAGTAGTTAAAGTGTGTTTTTGTATTTGATGAATCTTATCAACTTGAGCCTTTGCTCGAGCATTTGAAGTGGTGTGGTTGGTGTTGCTTGTCTGCAGTCTTGTAGCTTCTGCTCGAAGGAAAGTAATCAGCTCTTCAAATGTGGGGATAACTCTCCCTTGTATTTTGCGGTTCCATTCACGTTTTGTTTCGTCGTCCATTTTCGTAACCGTGATGTATACCAATGGCACGTCCCATTTCTCAACTGCTTTGTGTATGTTTTCTTGGAACCAATCTGAATATGATTTCCAAAGTTCAATGCTACCATCAAAGCTTTTCAGCTCAAGCTTTGGAATTTTCGAACACGCTTGCTCAGGTATGTAATTGACAGGAGGTGCTTGATTAGCTAATTGTTGCTTGTTGACTTGTACCGCGTTTCTGGGGGATAGTATCATTTCAGCTTCAGCTGTGACATCCATGTAACTTTCCATTATCGTTAATTCAAGCTCGCCATAGTCATCTTCGTCAGGTGCTTGTTCCACGATAAGTTTCTCGATCAGGGTTAGTAGTTGTGTCATCACTTGTTGGAGATTATCAACTCTTTGCTTGAGTTTTGCTTGATTGATTTCAGAGTCCACATATGCACTTAAGAATGTTTTTAGTTTCGTAATTGTAGCTCTTATATGACCGATTCTAAATTTAGTCGTCATATTGTTGAATTGCAGTACGATCTTGGACTTTTTATGGAATTTTCGTCACGCATACACTAATGAGTACACTTTCACAATAGTTTCAATATTATAACTGTTCACTTGATTTACTGAAATCCGGCTCGAAGGACCATTAAATGTTGCGTATTAATTTAAATTACACAGCACTTGATAAGTTGGTTATAGGTTCATGAAGATGATAAAGATTGTTTATTACAAATTAAACCAATGTCTTTTAAGAAAAAATGTTTATTAATGTACACACATTAATGTCTTTATTTATACAAGAATGAAAACAGAAAACAAATATAACATTGCACCTTTTTATGTTAACCAAGTGAGATGAAAATAATTATAATAAAGTATACTCAAGAGGATTCTTAAAGCAAGATATTCGTTCTGTTGAAATGTGTTCGCGTCGGAGGATCGAACAAAACTGATTTCAAAATTTTGAGGAGTTTGTCAGGAAGAAAATTTGGAAGAGACAAAAGGCGGGAATTGGTGAGGTGAACTCGAAGTTTTTAGCGAATAGGAAAGGACAGTATTATTTTGCCTGGCTTACGTGGGACTGTAATAAATGAAGGGACGCGAGGTCAAAAGGACTGTCATAAAACTATGAAGAAATTTCCAGTCATTTGGAATTTCCGGAATTTGGGTTTTACGTCTGAAAAATAATAAACCTTCATAAACATTTAAAGAAGTTTTTGTACTGTTGAATTTGAAGATTACTGGGTTTTTTCGTAACATCAATTATTGTGAACCAAATGATATATCTTGAAGAGTGAAAACAAGCTTTACGAATTTAGTGAACGGTAAATGATTCCAGACTTGTTGAATCTTTAGAAATGTGTTGCGGAATGGAACAGGACGTAACAGAGAGCTTGAAGAATAAGCGTCTGGTTACGCATCATTTCCTGCATCATACTCTGCATAGAGGTGGTTAAAGGATTCATGCTCTGAATCAGCTGCATCATTACGTGATCTATATTTCCTATTGGGCTGGAAGTATTCATATTCTCGCTTGTAGAGTTTTTGAGGGTGTCAGCATAGGAGATTGGCATCTGGTTACTGTTGGCTACACTTTGGCCAGGAGTATTAGGTGCAAGGATTGGCATCGAGGTAATTGCTGAAGGTCTAGGCGAGAGTTGACGCTTATGCATCAAGCTAGCGTAAACTGGGCAGCCTCTGTAGTTAGCAGTGTGGCTTCTACCGCAATTACTGCATTTTATAGCAGAAGGGTCCTCCTTTTTGAGTGAACATTTTGGGGTTTGGTGAAGATCACCGCATATGACGCACACACTTGGCAGTGAGCAATAAGCCTTAGTGTGCCCAAATTCTTGGTAGTTATGGCATTGAACAGGTCCTTTTCGTTTTTGGGGTTCTTCCACAGCCACTCGTCGACTTGGGAGGTATTGTAAGCTATAGATTGGGTGTGTCTCACCTTTTTTAAGCTTTTTTGAATCCGGCTGCAGCTCTATGCGGAATATTGGCTGTGTGCTTTGTCTCGGTTGCTTATATTAAAGATTGATTAAGCATTGAAACCTTGTTCCATAAGGGCATGAGCTATATCGTCTGGATCAACCTCAGAATCGATGCCTTTTATCATTACCTTTATGCCCTTACTACTTTTCAGTTGAAAAGTGTAGTATTCTTTGCCAGCTTCGTCTAAGCTTTTAATCACTGGCCGGTAGTCGTTTTTGTCCAGCACTTGAATTTTTGTTTCGCTTATATTTCCTTTTTCAAAGAAGCGACATAAAATTTAGATGCATCAATTCACTCCTTTTGGAAATTGACCACTGCATTGCTGCTACGTTCACGTAGTTAAATCGGTGGTGGTCTCGTTTTTTAAACCCTTGAGAAGGAACCTCTGTGTTCTTGCTACTGAGAATGCTAAAACGATTTGTTGAAGCGTCTGAGGGCTGTACTTTGGCAAGCTTTGCTGCGCCAGATTTCGGACTTCGTTTCCGCCTAGAGATGACCTGGACGTATCTATCTAGCCCTGTTTGGACTTTGCGCATTTCGTCCGATGTGTGGGACTTGATTGTTTCAGATTTTTTTTAAAACTCTCTGCCTTTTTATTTGGTGTAATCATCTTCTCCAGCTTATTGCAAAGAAACTCATCTTGCATGGATTGGATATGGAGTTGATCCAAACTGCTGAACATTTTTGGACTGTTTAATTTGAGCAATCGTGAGCTTTCATTTGTGCTCATGCTGTAACATTTCACTTACAGCGCAGGCGTTATTTGGTTCGAGTTTGCACCCAAGGTAACGCAACAATGATTGTTTCCCGGGATCCAAACCTATGTTAAGTCACTACACACGTCAGTCCCGACACTTTGGGTCATAGTCCAATGTTTAAGTCACCACACGCACACACTCCAAACCCGACACTTTGGGTCAAAGGCCAATGGTTTTAGCGCGGAGATAGCTTGTTTACATTTGAGAAATCTAATAGTTAGGTAACTATTAATGTTGCCGACCGATAAACTTTGAACGAATAGGTAAGTGCGAGTTGGAAGATGCACTCTGAGGTACTTTTCTACGCTTACACTAAGAATATAACCACAAATTGAATTGTTTCACGGGCGAACTGAAAGACGCGTCCGTAAACGTCAACCCCCCCCGTATTGGTTTATTGCATTATGAGCACTCTTTTACAATGATGGAAGCTAGACAGTCTGGTTGTGGGAAGACGACATTTATAGAAAATCTTCTCAGAAACGGTGCGATGATAGGACCGTCAGTGAAGAAAACTATTTGGTGAAATGCTGAGAAGCATGCAATACCAACAAATATGCCCTATAAGAATATACATATAATAAATAAGCTTTATTCCTGAGGAATTTTCAAATAGTACGAATCAACCAATGTTAATTATACTGGACGATATCATGTTCAATGCATTTTCAAGACAGGTATGTGCGTTGTTTACAAAAAGATAACATCATCGTAATCTTTCTCTCATTCTGGTGACTTCGAATGTTTTCCATCAAGGAAATTTTTGCCGAGATATTTCGCTAAACTGTCAGTATTTAGTATGCTTCAAGAACACACAAGACAAGAGTCAACTTCATCACCTTGCTAAACAGACATACCCTAAAAACAGTCCGGAGCTCATGAGAATATATAAAGAAACAACTCAACAACCTCATAGCTATTTGTTAAAAGACCTAACACAGGATATAAATAATATCTTATGTTATTGCACTAACATATTCAATACAAAGGTATTGACGTGTTACCGCTCACCAGGTAGCTTTGAGGACGACAATGGAGTCACGAATGAAAGATTTCCTTCCAGGTGTGATAGGTTTTTAAATTGAGAAATACGCAAAAAATGCTTCTTATATCTCCTGAAGTATATGATCGCTTAAAGGAGACAATTGTGAGTTCTAGTATACAGAGTTTGCTTGACAAAGACGCGATGCGAAATGGTATCAGTATAGGAATGTGCTTATCAAATCTTTAAATGCAACACGAACAAAAAATTCAGTTATAGAAATGAAAGCTGAAAATATTTCTTTGAAAGACCATATGACAAGCCAAAAATATAAAAATCTGCACGATTACACCAAGTCAAGGTTTGTGATTAAAAATGAGCAACCCACGCAAACTTCACCTACAAGGATGAAAGAGATATTTGAATCAGTAATTGAAACGACACCACTTAAGCAAGAAGTCTCTCATGCTTTAAAGTGGCGTTTATCAGCAAGTAAAGTAGCGAAAAGTCTTAAGCCATCTTCCAAAACAAGAAAAAGTATAGCCGATTCATATGATGAGTATGGCAATGGCTAAAGGATAATAGTCGCAGATGATGCGATTACACTGTATACAGTTCCAACAGATATGAGTATTAATGAACTGGATGATGTCTTCAATGACTTGGATGAAGTGGATGTTAAAGGTGCTGTAGCGTCGGATTTCGAGTTTCAACGTGAAGTTGCAAAAAACCTGACAAACAATCTACATTAAGACCCTTTCGTCTGAACCCTACTCAATATTAGGATGACTTTCCTATAAGAAAACTTACACGACAAAGTGAACGGTTAAGGTTCAGAAACGAGCGTACTAAGCTTGTATTGGGATAGGATTTAAAAATGTCTGTAAACATAATAGAAGCCAAGTTCTGCGTGGGTCTCTTGAGTAACAGTTCTTTGTGTATCTACCCGGAAAACACTTTATCATCTTTCGAGGACATATAGCCGAACTCTTGCAAGCTAGGTGATGGTTGGAAAGTCAAAATAACAGAAATCATGTTGCCAAAACGTGATCATCAAAATAGTACCTCTAAACGCTACATGTTTTTTGAAGATGTAGATAGAGAAAATACAATCAAAAAGTTCCGCCGTTTAGCCACCCGAAAGAATCAAAAATTTACTCTCTAAAGTGCCAGAGCTCAATCATAATGTACGGTTGAAATAAAACAACGCAAACTTACGCAGAATCGGCTATGCAAAAGATAAAAACGAAATTAACTTTTCAACTTTATTATCGTCGTAATTTTAAGCAGTGAAACTCGATTGGTACACCTATTATCTGAATGAAATTAAAAAAAAAATTTACAATCACATTGAGGATGATAGAGATTATAGTGAAATTCCTGATTTAAGTGAAGTGAAGAGCGTGGGGGAGTTTTGTTTACAGATTTTCAAGGAGGAAAGAATGCTGATAAAGTTTATTTGAATTTAGACACAAACTTCGATACGATTCGAGACCTTATTGATCATATAATAGAACAGATACCACGGGGAAGGAGAAATCATGCAGAATCGCTGAGATTGATGCATACATACACCCCTTGCATAGTATAAGAAAGGAACGAGAACTGGAAACAGGAATTAAACCCACCTCCTTTACTTTTAACCTTAAAGATCATCGAGTGAAACTTAACGTAGAGCTTCCGATATTATTCCCAAATAACCTCAATGGTTTTATTGCATTGTTACGAAGTGGGATAGAATTCGATGAAAATGAGCTTAGAAAAGTGAAAATCTTTTTAACTTGATTGTATACCAACAGCAAAAACTTCAATGAAGTTAGCTTGGGGATTTGACAAGCGACAGCTCGCGTGGCTAAAGAGTCTGGTGGTGAGATATTATCAGGCGAATGGAAAAAAATGGTTCAGAACAGATTTTGAATATACTCTACAGAAAAACATGATGGTGGTATGGATGTTACTCAAGTACCAATGGAATTGTCAAAAACTGACGACATAGTCGGTTTGTTTATCGATGCGTTTCTTAAATCAACAGTTGACAAACGGGATCTGGGATTGATTTACGCTACAATAAAGGATTAGTTTAATAAGTCAATGATTCCGGAAAATATATAGCAGCTGGAGAAATCTGTTATTGCGTTGTAGAATAGAGCACGACGTGAAGTAGAGACGGGAAATTTTGAGGGATCTACCTAAATTACTTTAATACACATTTACACAAATACTATCAAACCGAGAATAACGGGCGAGAAGTTGATAATGAATCTCCAAATAACACTATCAAACACTTATGACAATGTGTTCGGATTTCATCTCGTGGAGTACTGTTTGGTAGAAAAACCTTTATCGACAGCATCTCCATCAAGATTACACACCATCACGAGAAACTGGTTAATTTCGAACCAAGCTTTACACCAAGCTATATATTGCTGCATTTGAAACGTTGTTAAAGAACTATACATATACACTCATAAGGTACATCTGAATAGTTTTGAGACGAGTCGAAAGCGACATTTTCTGTCAAGGCTATGAATACTCATTATACACGATATTATGTTACCCAAAGTTGAGGACAACTTTCAGATATTGGAAGAGGGATCGGTAGTTTCTTTACTGGTTTGATTCGCTATCTACAACCACTGTTTGTATCTGGGGCTGAAGTTTTCGGAAAACAGCGAATACAGGGAGATCAAATCTGAAAGAAGTTGAAAAAAACCCATCAGGCAGGTGTTAAAGCAGCAAGAGAAATAAGCGGTGAATGGATTAGCACAAAACAGAATAAATAAGTTATTCGACAAAATGTCAGGCAGCGGAAATCGAACGACTATATAAAAAACCCACTCTTTTACAGGCTTACAGACAAAACCATCGCTTGAGCTTAAAAGGCATTCTGCAGCGTAAAAATTATCATCAGTTAAAAATAAGAAAACCATGAAAAGCAAATCTGTTATAAAACGTAAACACTTATATATATGGAATCTCGATATTTCGCATTCCGATATATCATATATCCCGATATACCTATAATACAAAAGTGTTGGTCCCTTGAAAAAATCTCGTTTATTCGTATACAGCGTATGTATTTTGGTCCCCTCGGTATAACATATATTTTCGTCGTATAATTCGTTTTTACTGCCAACTTTGAGTCAAGTTTTGAGGGGAGTTTTCAGAATTATGTTTGTTTACAATAACTGCTGCTGGTGATTTGTGTTCAGCATTGCTCAATATAGTCGTTAGCATGGGTTTTAAAAGAAATTATCTTTCAATAAAAGTGAAAAAAGAAATTATAGCAGCAATAAACAGTGGTGAAAAACAAATTGATGTGTCGCGTCGTTTTAATGTTCCGCCATCGACAGTCTCATCGATCTTGAAAAATAAAGAAGCTATCAATGCAGCCGATACCAACAGCAAAAGAAAGTGATTAAAAAGGTGAATTTTCGGAACTGCAAAAAGCATTGTTGAAGTGGTTTAATCAGGCGAGAAGTTTGAATGTACCAATCGGAGGACAAACTTTGCGTGAAAAGGCAAAAACGTTTGGTTCAAAGTTAGGGATTCTAAGTGAAGACTTGCGGGCTAACGATGGGTGGTTTGCTCGTTTTAAGAGACGCCACGAAATAAAATTTCGAAAACGTTGCGGAGAAAGTGCAAGTGTTTCCATCGAAATTTTTTCGGAGTGGAAGGAAAAATTGGAAAAGCTGATTAGAAGCTATGAGGCGAAAAATGTGTTCAATGCCGATGAAACGATGAATTTTTTAAATGCCTTCCGGATCGCTCCATGTGTTATAAAGGTGACAAATCCCATGCCGGGAAGAGAAGCAAAGAACGAATAACCATTTTGTTGGCAACAAACATTGATGGTTCCGAGAAACTAAAACCACTAATGATTGGGAAATCGGCAAAACCAAGATGTTTCAAAAACATAAGAAGTTTCCCTTTAACATATAAGGCCAACCGTAAGGCGTGGATGACGTCCGAATTATTTAGTGAATGGATTTTATCGTTAAACGTAGAAATGGAGAAAAACAAACGCCGAATTCTTCTCCTCATTGATAATTGCACGGCCCACAACCATATTCCTTCATTGAGCAATGTAGAGTTAATTTTTTGACCCGCGAATACTATCTCGATTCTACAGCCATTGAATTAAGGCATAATCAAGGTTTTCAAAACTTTTTATCGAGCGGAAGTTATCATGCAACTCTTAGACAATCTGGAAGAAAATATTGACCATAAAATTACACTGTTTTCTGCTATGAATATTGCAGACAATGTGTGGAAAAAAGTAACGACAGCCACAATCGCAAATTGTTTCCGATCTTGTGGGTTTCTAAAGGAGGATACGTCTGCAATGGAATCAGTAAATGAAATTCAAACCCCAATTGGATGGAATCGCTTGACGTAAAATCAAGAACATTCAATCTGTTTTGAAGAATTTGTTAATTTCGGCGACAATATTATTACGTACTATAAAATAAATTCAAATTATCTTCGCGCCTTTTCTGCCTGAAATAACTAAATCAGTGGAATACTTACCTGGCAATGATTATTTGACAGTGTAAAGCTCGCCAAGTTCCGACAAAGCTATTCAAACGCGTCATCTCGCTCCAACCCTCTGATCGTGCTCAAGCTTTCGCGAATACGAGTGATCGATAAAGCCACGCTACGCGAAAAATAGCTTTTCGATGTTGGACGTGCCGGAAATGGTGAGTGAGTAGAGAGTTGCGTTTGGACTGGCGAACTCGCCGGACGTTGTAAGGTGTGATCGATGGAATAGGAGTAAGAAAAAGTCGATCGGGAAACCTGGTGGTTGCAGATTGAATATCGGAGCGCGCTTTGGAAGGGCGATTTGGCCCGCGAACGAGCAGTTGTGGTGGGTCAGCGCGTGCGAACTGCAAAACGCTGGAAATCGAAGAAGGATCTTTAAAAGCGGTGCGCCTACAGGGGGGCTGGCGAATCAACGTTCGGGAATTGTTTCGTGGATCGTTTGGAACGGGCGTTGCACGCTGCGAGATGTTCGCACTTGGCCTCGTGTTCGCAGCGCACGAAAACATTCGCCACGGTCGAACGATGGCACCGCGGCAGCGCTGGCAGACAACCATTTTCTTAGACGACACGCCGATCTCCCCGCATCGGTGGAGCACTAGCCAACGTCAGCGGAAAAATGCACCAACCAAGTATATCAGCCTCAGCAGCCCGAGCAAAGGTATAACCAAAAACAAAAAAAGTTAATAGTTCGATTAAGTGTTAGATGCACATAAACATCTATTGTAAAAGTAGAAAGAAAAAAAGAATAATGATAATAATAATATGATGGAATAAGTACATAAAAGTGATGTGATTGTTTTCTTTTGCCGTGGTGACGCATGTGCGGGTGTGGTTCGTGAATCTTCTTGTCTGTTTCCAAAAACCCACGACTCGGTGAGCTAGTCGCGGAATTATGTTAAATCGGGACCGCCATTATGCGGTCGACGTTGTAGCAGTCCCGGCGGCGCGGGTGCACTCGGGAGCGTCCAAAATGGTGGAGCACTCGATCTCGGATCCTCGGGTTTGCGCGCGTGGTCGGGATTGTGACAAATGGCGCACAAATTTATGGGACCTTTCCCATATTCTTTTCCTTCGTGTCTATTCTACGGCAGTAAATCTGCAAATTCTTTCGTGTTTCAAGTTTTACTTCGTAAATTCGAAAATCGTGTTGTGATATGTTAGCCGCGTGGTAGTTTGAGTCAAGTAAGCTTTTGTAGCACTTGTTGTCACTTCATACGTTTTGATTCCGTCGCTAACGATTCTTGAACTTATATAAACCAACTTCTTCTTGCATTTAGTAAATTTTGTCTGAAAACTGGTAGTGTCGCGCAAATTGTTCGATTCGTGGGTGAATTCCTTACACATGTACTTCGCAATTTGAGTGTTCGACATCCGGTCCCAGTACAAAAATATATTAACGTAAAGTTAGAAAATTACCCATTCTTACATCGCTGCTTTTGTGGAGGAAGGCAATCATACTTCAATATCATAAATACATAAAACTAAAGTAGAAAAACCAAAACAAATAATAATCACCATTTGTGAAACAAAAACCAATCTATTCCAATTCATCAGGTTTAATATCTGTACAAACCTGATAAGGTACCTTTAAGTTAAAGTATAACTTTGTCATTTCTAATATGTAAAAACTTTGTAAAAATTTTGTACAACTGTGTAAACAATTATGTACAATTTATGTAAAACATTGTAAATCGCTTACACCCTACCCCACCCTTACACACTAATCGGTTCCGGTGTCGCGTATTTAATATTTCGGTTCCTGAATATATCTCGTCGGCGTAGTGATGACGAGGTTGATCACTTTAGGTAGTATTAGCTTTTGGGGCATTTCGCTTATTAGCGAGTAATCGTTATCGCCATATTAGTTTTGTATTCAACTATCGTCGCGTGTAAAATATAATTTCGTCAAAATTTAACTTCCCCTGCGTATATATGTAATATATATCGTATCGCATACCGTTTTTTTTATAATTCTAAATTAGTATATCGGTCCCCGTAATAACGTAATTTTTATAAATAATATTCAATAACAACATGGACATTCCTATGGCATTTAGGCCTAATAAGGTGTCTACACCTAATATGTCTACTACTCGGTCTAAAAGTAGCCATTCGTTGGAGTTGCGGCGAGACAGCGCCATAAAAGCAGATCTCTATAATCGGAACTCATCCGATCCTGTTCAAGTAGCTGACGTGGGAGGTAGTTCCCAAGTAAATAATTCCGTGTGCATTCCAATCGAGTCCGATTTCAGTCAAGGGCCATTATTCGTGCCCAACTCTAATCTCACATTCCCTGTTGAGGTAATTGACCCTTCTAGATCCTCATATTCTGTGGTGTCACCTTCAAATGTTCCTCCAAGCTGTGGGAGAGAGCATTCAAACTCGTCGTTCCGTACACATGTCCCGATCTTCCGATGGGGTATTCGCTTTGAAGGATCCACCTAAGGTCTCAACGCAGAGAGATTCCTATTTCAAGTGGAAACACATTCAAAAACCTATCAAGTAATATATCCCGAACTAATTGTAAATTTCCATTTATTGGTTCGTGGACCCGCTACCGTGTGGTATTGGAAATACCTACAATTAAAACCCAATTCATCTGATTGGTTAAGTTTCAAAAATGCATTCTTGAGCAGGTATGGTTCTATCACTTCTGACGTAGACATCCGTAGACGTATTGACGCTCGGACTCAACGTAATAACGAACCCTTCATCGAATTTTTCGATGATATTGAAAATATGTGTCTTCAATTAACTAACGTACTCCCGGATATTGATTTGCAAGTAATCGTATACCGTAACATGCATCCGCGTCTCAGCGACCATCTGGCTGGTCGACAGTTTGGAACCACTCAGGAATTGGTTCAATGTTGTATTTCAGTTGAGTCTGTTTGGAATCGCAACAGTCCAAGGCGAAAACCCGCACCCATATTGCGGCGTTCCATTCACGAAATTAGTCACAATACCCTATCCGCCAATCGTAACCCGTTCCGTAGGTCGGACAATTCTACCTTTCAACGTTTAGTCGCCACTTCCAATAACCATAGTGTCTGTTGGAATTGTCGTGACATTGGACATGTTTTCTATAATTGTCCAGAGCCCACTAAACTAGTCTTTTGTTTCGGTTGCGGACACGAGGGAGTCCTAAAACGAAATTATCCCAAATGTTCCTTGGTGGAAAACATCCAGAGAAGTGTGTCGTTCGCGAGGAACCGGCTCATTGCTGGGAGTTCCAAAGCGGGGCGGCCGATCATCGACAACATTTCCAGGCAAGTCGAATCAATATCCACGTCGATAAATAACTGTACCGTTCCTTCTCCCGTGTTGACGAGAGAACTTAGCACCCAAACCGAATTCAAGGCGATCCTGTTCCAAACCGGGGCTTAAACCATAAGTCCGAATCAATCAATTCACTCACTATAACTTCTATTTGTCGTCATACCTCTAATTATCGTTGTCTCTCTAATAGTCAAATTCGTAGACGTAAACGTGCAGCTTTGTACTTCTATAAAATCCGACAACTGCGTCAAGCAGCCATCCATTCCGTGTTTGCCAATCAAACTTATATCGATTCTCGTCCCTTTCGAAACATTCTTGTCAATGGTCATAAACTAAGCGGTCTGCTTGTTAGCGGAGCCAGCATTAGTATATAAGATCATGGGGCTCTAGAGCTGATAGCGTCTTTAAATCTCTATTTACATAATACCAAACTTCACATCAGTACTGCTTACGGTCAACGAGTATCTGTATTGGGATACGTTGATACAAATGTCATTTTTGGAAACGTGAGTAAACCACTTCGTTTCTTGGTAGTGCCTTCCTTGGAACATCGCGTTTATTTTGGAATTGATTTTTGGAATACATTCAACATAATAAAGTTTCAAATACCCTCAGTTTCGTAAATTTCACCTCTCTCTAACCCAGAGTTCAACCCATTTCATCAGTTTACTACGGATCAACAAGTTCGACTACAATCTGTTATAGAAACTTTCCCCCCCTTCAACGAACAAGGGCTGGGACAAACTTCCTTATTGTCACAGGTTATCGATACCGGATCCGCAAAACCCATCAAACAGCGCCATTACTCTGTTTCTCCTGTGATTCAGGATCAGCTCTATCTGGAACTGGATCACATGCTCTCTTTGGGAGTTATCGAAGAGAGTCAGAGTTCTTGGAGTTCTCCTGTTATATTAGTTCGGAAACCGGGTAAAAATCGGTTGTGTTTAGATGCTCGCCGAATAAACGAAGTGACAATCAAGGATGCCTATCCTCTTCCTCTAATTAACGGACTTTAATCGCGTTTACAATCCACTAAATTTATTACTAGTTTAGACCTCAAGGATGCCTTTTGGCAAATTCCCTTATCTGTTGAATCACGTGAAAAACCACTTTCACTGTTCCTGGTAGACCTTTGTATCAATTTACAGTCATGCCTTTTGGTTTGTGTAATGCACCACAAACCATGTGTCGTCTTATGCACAAATTTATTCCTCACGAGTTCCAGGATAAATTTTTTGTGTATCTAGACGATCTACTTATTACTAGTGCCACGTTCGATGAGCATCTCGCTCTATTAGGCCAAGTAGCCAAATTTCTCACGGCTGGTGGTCTCACTATCAATGTGCAGAAAAGCAAATTCCTTCAACGTGAAATAAAATACCTCGGATACATTGTGAGTGACGGAATTCTAAAAACGGATGCCACTAAAATTTCAAGTATTGTCGAATATCCGACTCCGAAGTCTGCAAAGGAAGTTCGTCGTTTTATGGGAATGGCCGGATGGTATCGGCGATTCATTCTTCGATTCGCTATCATTACCGCTCCCTTAACGGACCTATTAAAAGGCAAACATTCCTTCAAGTGGACTGATGCGGTGGAAAACGCGTTCCAACAGATTAAACAAGCATTAATATCGACACCCGTTCTGATTAATCCCGATTTTTCTAAACATTTTTATATTCAATGTGACGCCAGTACTACCGGTATTGGTAGTGTCCTTTTTCAGAAGGATAGCGATGGTATCGAACATCCTATTGGCTTCATGTCGGGCAAACTCAATGCCGCTCAGCGTAATTATACTATAACTGAGCTCGAATGTCTCGCTGCGGTACAGAGCGTAAAAAACTTTCGTGCGTATATTGAAGGTCTACCTTTTACCATAATGACGGATCACGCCAGTCTCAAATGGCTGATGAACCAACAGGATTTGTCCGGTAGATTGGCTCGTTGGAGTCTTAAACTACAAAGTTTTTATTTCCAAATTAAACACTGTAAAGGTTCGGTTAATGTTGTCCCCGACGCGCTATCGCGAGTACATGAAAACGTTTCTTCTATCAGTATGTCCCCTCTATCCATCTCTAATTCAGACCCGATTCTGCCTGAACATTCGTATCTATCTTCTGTTCTTCTCGATTCGGCTTTTCAGGAAGCTTCTTATGTAGATCGCATCGTGATTATTGAGTGAGAACCCGATAAGTTTTCCAATTTATGGGTACGAGACGGTAAAATATACATAAATACTGGGTCCTGTCGAATAACGATGTAAATATTCCGCAAATTAAATTATGGGTCCCGGATAGTCTGCATGAACGTCTAATTGCACAAACGCATAACCCTCCGTTAGCTTCACATTGTGGGGTTCATAAAACAGCAGAAATTCTTCGCCGTTACTATTACTGGCCACATATTAAGCTGGATGTTATGAAGTATATTCGTCACTGCGCTATGTGCAAACAAATTAAATCCAGTAACCAAACGTTAAGACCACCGTTAGGCGAAATTCGTGTTTCTGAACGTCCCTTACAACGAATATTCATTGACTTTTTAGGTCCATATCCTCGGTCTAAATTAGGTAATGCCCAACTTCTCGTGGTATTAGACCAATACCCTAAACTCATATGGCTCAAGGCCATGCCGAAGGCTACTTCAGAAGCAGTCGTTCGTTTCCTTTTTGAGAATATTATCCATACTTATGGAGTGCCTGAATATCTTCATTCTGACAATGGAGTTCAATTCACTTCGAAAATATTCTCCCAACTTATGACTGATAACAGTGTTACACACGTGTTTTCTCCACGGTACTCCCCTCAATCAAACGCGTCTGAGCGCCATTCGATCATACATTGGAACTGATCATCGCAATTGGGATGGACATTTGGGGAAATTTTGTGCCGCTTTTCGGAATGTTGTGCACGAATCTATTGGTTGCTCACCACATTTCTTAATGTTTGGTTTCCAAGCCATTCGAAATGGTTCGGAGTATTCATTACTTAGGAAGTTATCTTCTCTTTCGGACGGACAAATAAGTATTAAGGAACGTAATGACAATATACGTGCAATCCAGAATACAGTAGCCCATAGGATTCAGGAAGCTTACCAACGAGGTAAGCGTCGATACGACTTGCGTAGCCAACCTCGCGTTTTTGCTAACGGCCAACCGGTTTACGTTCGTAACCACATTTTTAGTAAGGCCACCGACAACTTCGTCGCTAAACTTGCCCCGAAGTTTGTGCCTGGAGTTATAGTTCTACCGATAGGACAAGTCGCATACAAAATTCGTGACCCATTTGGGAAGTCTATGGGAATATGTCATGTACAAGACATAAAAACGTAACTATTTTTTTTTGTATTTTATATATTTTAGCTTTATATCATATTGCATCTTATAGTATCTTATCGTAGGTAGTAATACACATAAAAAAGGGTATCTTCTAAATATCTTCAAAAGTGTTAAGTTTGGTTGAGTAATAGGTTGCAGATATAACATTTGTGGTTGTGAATTAGGAAGGGCGTAGGTCCCTTATAAAAGTAACAGTCCAATGAGTTTTCCTGTTGGCCTCGCGCGTAGCGATGGTTGCATCAGTGTGGATGTTGCTCCATTCATTTTGGTTAGGCTAAAGTTCGGTTTGAAGTTAACGGTCCAATGAGTTTTCCTGATGGCCTCGCGCGTAGCGTTGGTTGCATCACTGTGGACGTTAATAATTCATCGTGTATATAAAAGTAATGTTAATTTGGTATATCTGCAACGCTATTTTCAGTAATTCTTTGGTCCGTAGAATATTTGGGTGTGGAGTCATAAAATGCTAGAGAATTGACGACCTCTGGGGTCCGTAAACTAGTCCGCGTTGAGCGTTGACGTCTGTATATAGTGTAAATATTTTGGTGTTGTATATATTATCATATAAGTTTATATCTTGAATATTAGGGTTTGTAGTCATAAACAACTAAGGCAGTGACGATCCTTGGGGTCCCTTAATAATTGCTCACAGGAAGTGAGACCATGTATTTTTTTGTATTCTCACCATAGCTCTTTATCTTCCGAATATTAACCATTTTACCTATCGGAATCTAGTTTTCCTCCTCTTTTCATTTCCGGTATACAACCGTTTCAGTTGCTAGGGAACTATCTTAGGGGTGGGGGGTTCATAGTGAACTCAAAATTTATGTATTTGTCTTCGTCTTTTAATTTCTAGTTTGTTTCTTTGGCCGATCCGAGACTGGGGTTGAAATCTGTCAGGTTAGACCTGAGGTTCTCTATAGGGTTTCGATACAGAGGGCAACGGTCGATCCTTTGTAGTTAGTACAGCTCAACCGCAGTGTAAAACTCGGACGGACCACCATTTCGTTTTTTTGTGTATTGTATTGTCCCAGCTATCTTGTCGCAACGTCAGCCATGTACTTCAGTCTGTTTCATTAGTCTTATCTTCCAACGCGACAGTGTTTCATTTTGTTTGAAAATTCAGTAACCCGCCATCGATAGGTTTCGTTCCTGTTTTAGGCTAGTTCGACTAATTAGTTAGTTTTGAAGGCTTATTTCGGGAAAAACTGTCGATCGAGTAGGGTTATCTTAACGTAATACCGTATCGAGGAACTTGCGTGAACATGTATGATGATTTCCACGTAAATACGTTTTGACTACATCTGCTGAGCTTCGCGTAAAATTTCCCTTTGTTAAAACCCTCCTGGTTCGGTTGAGCGAGCATGATGATTTCAACGTTTAGACGTTTTGACTACATCTGCCTAGCCTCATACCAACCATGCGGTCTTTCCTTACTAAAAGTTCAATTCATAGCCTGGCTTATCGTGGAGAGACTCTTCTCAGGGCGGGGTCGTCCCCACGTTTGTTACGTACTATAAAATAAATTCAAATTATCTTCGCACCTTTTCTGCCTGAAATAACTAAATCAGTGGAATACTTACCTGGCAATGATTATTTGACAGTGTAAAGCTCGCCAAGTTCCGACAAAGCTATTCAAACGCGTCATCTCGCTCCAACCCTCTGATCGTGCTCAAGCTTTCGCGAATACGAGTGATCGATAAAGCCACGCTACGCGAAAAATAGCTTTTCGATGTTGGACGTGCCGGAAATGGTGAGTGAGTAGAGAGTTGCGTTTGGACTGGCGAACTCGCCGGACGTTGTAAGGTGTGATCGATGGAATAGGAGTAAGAAAAAGTCGATCGGGAAACCTGGTGGTTGCAGATTGAATATCGGAGCGCGCTTTGGAAGGGCGATTTGGCCCGCGAACGAGCAGTTGTGGTGGGTCAGCGCGTGCGAACTGCAAAACGCTGGAAATCGAAGAAGGATCTTTAAAAGCGGTGCGCCTACAGGGGGGCTGGCGAATCAACGTTCGGGAATTGTTTCGTGGATCGTTTGGAACGGGCGTTGCACGCTGCGAGATGTTCGCACTTGGCCTCATGTTCGCAGCGCACGAAAACATTCGCCACGGTCGAACGATGGCACCGCGGCAGCGCTGGCAGGCAACCATTTTCTTAGACGACACGCCGATCTCCCCGCATCGGTGGAGCACTAGCCAACGTCAGCGGAAAAATGCACCAACCAAGTATATCAGCCTCAGCAGCCCGAGCAAAGGTATAACCAAAAACTAAAAAAAGTTAATAGTTCGATTAAGTGTTAGATGCACATAAACATCTATTGTAAAAGTAGAGAATAAAAAATTAGTCCGAAAAAGTGTTAGATGCACATAAACATCTATTTTAAAAGTAGAAAGAAAAAAAGAATAATAATAATAATAATATGATGGAATAAGTACATAAAAGTGATGTGATTGTTTTCTTTTGCCGTGGTGACGCATGTGCGGGTGTGGTTCGTGAATCTTCTTGTCTGTTTCCAAAAACCCACGACTCGGTGAGCTAGTCGCGGAATTATGTTAAATCGGGATCGCCACTATGCGGTCGAAGTTGTAGCAGTCCCGGTGGCGCGGGTGCACACGGGGCATCCGGGCTCGAGGAGCGTCCAAAATGGTGGAGCACTCGATCTCGGATCCTCGGGTTTGCGCGCGTGGTCGAGATTGTGACAATATTACGGTTGCTGGAATGCTTAACGACGACGAAATTGTGATCGAAACAGATGATGTTGATGATGAAGAATAGGGAGACCAAGAAGAAGCTTCTAACATTACCCCGAAAGAGGCCCAGCTCAATCGCGTGCGACTTTTCTTATAAGAATCAAATGTTGGCAGAAAAGTATTCGATGCAATACACACTATTGATATGGCAATAGAAAGCAGACGCCTCAATAATTGTTTAACACGAACAAAAGTGGATCAATATTTGCAAAAAAATGATGCTTCTATACAATCCTGTGAATATAAATCTTCTTATTTGCAAATAAAAATGTTCTAACTTCTGTATTTAAATAAAATTCACTGTGTAAACACATGAATTTATTAATAAAAACGATTATTGAAACCACAACATTAAACCTTCGTTATAACATATATTTTTATTTTTACCCTCGATGTATAATAATTTCAATATAGTGAACTTGTCGATATATTGTTTTAATCCTACATCCCCTTGAAAAAACATTATATCGGGATTCTACTGTACTTCATAAAGAGTTCATCAAGTCTAAATTGGATTTATTCACCATAACCTCAGTTTAGAGTACTATTCTTATAACAGAGGAGGTTTCATACAAGCCAATAGCGTCTTTGAATAATTTTTCAGATTTGGAATTTGTATCATTTGGTCATGGAGATACATATCGTAATTTATCCAGCGTTTACTTACGCCTCAATTTGCAGCTAGTATAGTTCAAGAATGGTAAAGAAGAGAATTTTACAGGCAGAAAGACAATCATGAAGGCTGATGGAACAGATGTTGAAGTTGATGCAATAGGTGTTGCCAACAATCTGATGCATTCACTCTTTAGACAATGTACGTTCGAATTAAACGGTAAAAATATAGCACAGACAAACAGGAACTATCATTATCGTGTATATATTGAGAATTTGCAGAATTACGGCAAAGATCCAGCGCATCTCGAATCTGTTGGCCAGTATTTGGACCAGAATGAAATGGAGATAATTGAAAATGAAAGGGCTATCAGTGGGCGTCCAAGTGAATTTAATGAAGGGTGTATTAAAAGACCTACACTGCTGGAGAAAATAAATGTGGCTGAGCTAATGAGGGCAATCCACTGCAACTTGCTTACTCAAGATAAACTTTTGTTCACTTTCACTCTTCTTCAGTTCTTCGATGATGGCTGCTTTCTGTTAGCATTTGACTAACTCAGATAACTCACATAACTCGGGGTGTGAGAGCTTGTTAAATCAAGGCGTGATAAGGATTGAGGGAAGATTCAGAGAGGCTTTGAAGAATAGTGTTACCTGTGTTATTTACGTGGAATATGATGTATTGAAATAGAGTTTCGAAATTAACAAAAATTGAAATGTTTTAACAAGTTTCTAAAAAGCTGTATATATGTTACGGATAAAGCACGAATGAAAGATAAACCTAGGTTTAACCGGTTAAACCGGGGACTACTAAGGCTTGGCGGCTAAAGCCCGAAGACGTTCCAGCACTTTCAATTTTACCCAACAGTAGAGTGTTCATGAACAACAGTAGAGTGTTTATGAACAATAGACAACGGTTACAGAGCGCGTTTTCGAATACTTGCGGGCAATATTGCTGTGTTTACTTTTATTCACGCTGAACCGTTAATAGTCTTCGAAAATTTCTTAAGCATTCCTCCCATTTTGACTTTGAATTTAACGATGATAAATTGTGAATCTATATCGAAAAATCTATCTAACAGGTTTACTACAAAATGCTAGTGGCTGCTGCATTCAATCCTCTAGAAGACAGATTGGAGGTATAAAAGCAGAGATTTAACAGCTAAGGGTACCAGTTCTGATTCAATTACCGTAAAAGTAAAATTAATTTAAGCATAAGGAACAAGTTCGTGAAAAAGCAGCCGATTAAAGTGTATATTGATACAATAGAGAGGAAGCAGAAGTCTTCACCCTCAGAATCCGGTCGAGATCATGCCGATAAAGCCTCTGTGCCGAACGATATTGGCCGTTGATAAATATTTTCTAATAAATTTCTGCATCACATCACCTTGCACATATATTGTACAGTTCGAGTATTCCTGCATGATTTCAGGTAACGTGATGTAGCAAGCGATACCATCACTCCAACGTAGCGCGTTTATGTGGGCGAACTCATACTGAATCTGGTTTGGGGCCTCCGCTGATACTTCTTGGCATGGGTGTGGCGATGCAAAATGATTCACGATAGGTTACACTGAACCAAAAGCTCATATTGCTTGTTCCATTATGGAATATTGTTTATTAATTACAGTTACAAACTGTATATCAAAAACGAACTCAATCATGACGGCTGAATGAGATGTCTATAGAGAATTACAATTTTTTCCAGTTTTACGATATTGGTATATTATTACTTTTTATTTATTACAATTGTGTTTCGGATTGTGAGCTTACAACTTAAAAATATTTCTGCTGTGTTCTTGTCTATTTTAATTTTTAAAAATCGCATGGGTATGAAAAACGATTTTCAACGACAACCCTTTTATCGCAATTAAATTGGCGACGTTTCTTTTTTAACTCGCCAACAACACCTCCAGGATGTTTACGCTTAATCTTACGATCATTTGTCACACAAATTGCGTTATCTCGACTGCAGTCAGTTACCAATAATTTCAGACTTTCAAAATTCACTTTTTCGGAATTCTTAAAATCAAGAGCTATTCCTTTACACTTTGTAATATCCCCAGCTCAATTTTCTATTTCGATCTTTACACTGTTAGGTTTAGTGCCACTACCTACATTTTCTGAAATGTGGGCATTAGGACCGAAGTTTTCAATCTCATTAGTTAAATCGCCTAGAAAGTTTGATTTTGTGAAGGGAGTAAGAGAAGTTCTATTAACTACAAAAATTAAACCGTCATTTTTACAATAAAGTATCCTTCCACCAACCTTTTCTAACACTTCGGAGTCCAAGCTTGGCGTATTCTGTAGTGAAGGCAGCGTATGTTTACGTGTGGTAGCATATTTAAATTTTCTTCTATATTTTCCAAGTAATATATAAAGTGTCACTGGTAATAAGAAACAATTTCTATACCTGGGGTATGAATAAAATCACATAATTCTCCTTAACTATTTACAACAGTGGTGTTAGTGCGATTTTTATTTATAGCAAATTTCCCCTTAAAGGAAGTAAGACATATTTTTTCAGTGGTACGTCTACCCTGACTTGTCTGGATTTTTTTTTGTCTAAGAAAATATCTTGTGATATGTCTTTATAAATCTTTCTTTTTCTTCTTCCATCGTACATTCAGTACCCCACCCGCTAGCTTTCTGCTTAATCTTGAAAAAGCGTTGACGTATTCTATAAATAGGCTTTCTGTTTTTGCATTGGTATCAAATACCGTGTGAAACAGGATTAACGTATGTACCAGTAATTTCGCGCCCACTCTTTTATAATGTTGACATCCTGACACTGTATTTTCAAATGCACAAGTTCTACATAGTCCAAAAACGGCTTTTGATTTTTTTAAGGGTAATACGGGTAGGAATAAATTATTTGGAGGTACGATGGTGTGAATGATAAAACCATGCATTGAGAGTATTTTCGGAAGATCAATGGGTGTGGAGCATACTTAATGTAGGGGAACAGACATGTAAAGTCTAGATATCTTATTAATTCATTTTCTTTGCACTTATGGTGTTATGAAAAAACCTCGGTACGGCCACCAAAAATGGCATCACAAGAGGTTAGCGGCTTCAAGATATTACTCGTATGGAACTTTAACCTCATTTTTTCTTCCAGATGTGACTTTAAAAAATATTGAACTCCCATTCTCACTCTCACGTGGGTATCAAATTATAGCTATTGCGTCTGATCATCTCCATTTCCCTAAGTGTGGCTTCATTCCTTTGAACTAAAGTTATGCGACCAGCAGTTTTATTAATGCAGACGTTCTGCACTTTAACACAGTTTGTATAGCCATACTGAAATCAGCCAAACAGTTCATGAACTGTATTTTTGTTTGGACCGAAGCCGTATACATACATACTACCTCGTTCCAACTTCACGTCGTCCTTATTATTAGCTGATAAAATTTCACCCTGTATTTTGTTCGACTTCCAACCAAATCATTTAGAGTCGAGTAGTGACTAATTTTGAAATCTGTAGTAGCCTTGTTTTGGTATTACACGCAGGCCCGGACCAGCCATATGAGCACAACGTGCACTTGCACAGGGCGGCAATTAATAAGGGCGTCAGCCTGCTACTCGAACAAATTGCAAGTTACAAAACTAATTCTAATCTATTGTATAATATCGGTATCAAATACAAAATGCATTTCACACATAAATTTGAGATGCGTGAATTTTTTCGTGGCAACTCTGACTCGGATGTCCATATCGTGAAGTCGCCTCTCGTCTATTTGGCCCCTTACGTGCCGCTCAGAATGGCTTCGACATCAAAATCTATATGCAAAGGGCGCTAGATGAGCAAATTTAAAACATGCACACTCAGTCCATGTCAAAGCCCAGAGCCTCCCGACTGATATGTTCGTTCGGTGTCGACATCCAATCCATATACAAAGGGCGCAGATGAGCGACTTTTAGAACTTGCATACTCAGCCCATATCGAAACCCGACATGGAATTCGATTGTATGAATGGAGTATATGGGCGACTGTTGTGCAGATTTTAAAAGTGCACATCGCTTCGAATCTCTACGATATGGATCCAAGTCAGAGGTGCCACTACACCATTTCATGCAACTTCAATTCATGTTTGAAATACATTTTGTATTTTACTTCGGCAAAGGTTGTAATCTTGGCTTCAGTATGATTTAATACGTAGAATTTAAGAACTTTAAGGATAGGTTAGAAATTTATTGATATGCATCAAATTTCACCGACAACTAAAATCTTTTATATTTCGTGGAATTCCAAGAAGATGGAAACCCCAATCATAGTAAGCAATTCTATGTCAAGAATTAGCCAGCAGGGAAAAAGGAAATTCTCCAATCGTGTTTTGTTTTGTGACAAAAGTAAGACAAAGGATTTCAAAACCCTTGTGTAAATTAATAAAATAAGCAATTAATAAATAAATACATAAAAACAAAAGGCTAAATTATCAGGAGCCGAGTATAGAAGATGGCGGAAAATTCACGATGAAGAAAATAAAAAACAATCGGGAATCTTGTTAAGATTAGTAGCTGAACCAGGAACAAGTGTAATTTCTAGTGAGACGGGAACAAGTGTCACATGAGAAAAATCCTGGCTTTGAAATGTAAGCAAAACTAATAAGAAACAATACAAGACATCTGTCTTCTTGCTGCGGTTCGGCATGCATAGGAAGCGTTGAATGTTACACACATGGCCAGCAAATGGTGCGACCATTGCAATATGTAAATGGTGTGAATGTGTCTAGTTAGATATTTTATTGTTGCTGTAGAAGACTAGAAAACACACTAATATGCACGCCTGTGCAATAAATAGATCATGTGGGGCCCTTTCCCCTTTCTAACATTGTTGTTTGTTTAACGCCGCATGAAGAAGTGCATTTGTGTAAATAATAAAAGTAGGACGCTTGGGCATGCGAGGATACGTGGATATGAAAAGATTCATGGCAGGCTAGTATTGACCGAACAGCAGGCGCGTCAGCAAGTTGATCAATTTCATCGTGCCTAATACTCTTTTCGTAACAATTCAGGTGTGGGGTTGAAACTGCTCAACCAGTGTTTTTTTTTTGAATTTCGATGAAGTGATAATTCGCGCGAGTGAAAAAGTGAGGAAAGTGAATGCCACCAAAAAATTCAGTGACATTGTGGAAGAAAGTTAAGGCTGTAGACTAAAGGACATCGACTCAGAGCTGAGCGCATTGTGGCTAGAAAAATATATAATAAGACATATTTTTGAATTAGGCAAGGAAGTATTTAATCCTTTTTGAACAATAAACATGTGTGAACGTGAGAACGCGATTAGTGAAGAAAATGAGATAGTGCCACAGAAAGCATCCTATGAGCAACTTGGCCTTGAAGAGAGTGTTAATGATCGTGAACTTCGTCTTCTTAGATAAGAAAACGAGCTGCTAAAACGAGAGTTAGCCCTCAGCTGTTCACAGAACGATTTGCGTGCTCAATAAGAAGGAGAGAACCAAGGCTCGACTTCATCCACCAGTAGCGCAAGTATTGAGTTGCCGCAGTTGAGGATCAATTCCGCCGAGCTTACGACGTTGAAACCAAATTTCGACCCAGCAATCACATCCCTTAGTGCCAAAAAGTGGATTGCGAATGTGCAGTGTTTAGCCGAAACTTTTGCATGGAACGAGCGCACTAAACTCCTCTATTCAACCTTACGCTTGGTAGGTGCCGCCAAATATTGGCATCAAACGCGGACTGACATTAGTTCTTGGGCCGAATTTCGGTCGGAACTGCCCAAAAGTTTCCGTAGCACTGAAAATAAGTCGTCCGTGCTTATGAAAATAATGCTGCGAAAAAAGGAGCGCACAAATGCGTAGAATTATATTTTTACGACATCGTGGCACTGGCTTATTCCATTCAACTCCCAGAAAACGAGACTATGTCCTATATAGTCTCAGGAATGGGCGATACATGGATGGTCGATAAGTTAACAGCAGCCAAATGCGAGAATTTACTGGAACTTTTAACATTCATGAAAAGTGCTAGTGCGGTACGTGAGCAGCAACATTAACGCAACGTCCTTGTCAATGGTTCTGGGAACTTTCCGAAAAGAAAATGCGAGCATAGCGATAGTCGTGACGAAAATGTTCAAAAACATCGTAGATATGGAGATCTGCACTTATCCAATCTGCCAAAAACAAAGGGTAAAGCATCAGGGAGTGAATTATCGCATCAGAGGAAACTATTCAACCTCAAAGACATTAGCGGAAATAAATGCTTCAAGTTCAACAAACCAGGCCATCGATTAAGAGCCTGCCCAGAAAGACCCAGAAATGTTTAAAATGTTGAGAATCGGGACACTTTGCGAAAGATTGCGCTGAGCGAAGGTATCGATTAATCAATAGAATAGAGACAATAATAGATAATGAATATTATCCTTTCATCTTCGTCGATGGTGCACTTCTTAAATGCTTTTTAGATTTAGGTAGCGAATGCTCGACCGTGCAGCAAATGGTAGCGTGGAAGCACTATTGAGAAATATCTTCATGCAGTACTCTTTTGAACGGATTTGGTGGGAAAAACACAATGGTAATAGAGAAAGTTCGAAAGGTCACCTGGTATCACAATGTTTCTATTGAAATTGACATATTCGTCGTGGAGAATAGTGCTCAAGAAGTCCCAGTGATACTTGGTCGGAATTTCTTAGACCGACCGAATACTAAATTTGTGATAACTTGGGGAAACATTGAATTTTCTGAGGTGCCAAGTGTATCGAATAGTGTCAAGGAAGCCCATGAGCAATTAACCACTTTAACCAGTAAAGACATCAAGGTGAGAAAAGAATCGGGCGAAGATGAAAAACTACAATTACTAAGACTAGTAAACGAATATTGGTGTTGTTTTGCAACTAATATGACGGAATTGGATAACACTGACCTTGTTAAAATGAATATTGTCGTTAAAACTCCGGAACTGATACGATAAACCATATAAAATAGCCTATGGTTTAAGTGATATTCTGAGTTGGAAAATAGAGAAATTGTTGCGATTAGACATTATTGCCGAATCTGAATCCGAATATGCGAGTCCTGTTTTGCTTGTGCCGAAAAAAATGGTGATTACAGAATGTGTGTTGACTACAGTAAATTCAATGAAATTACGGTAAGCGAAACATTTCCTCTCCCTAATACCGAAGAAACACTTAATCTTCTGGCTCGCAAGAAATTTTTTACACGTCTCGATCTGATGAGTGGCTATCATCAAGTAATGGTTGCTGAAGAATGTCGGAAATATACGGCCTTTGTAACACCGGAAGGCCATTATGAAAATAAGCGGGTTCCCTTTGGTCTAACAAACTCACCTGCAGTTTTCTTAAGGCTAATGAAGAAGATTATGTTAGCGATCCCATTCGGGAAAGTTATCATTTAGATGGATGATATTTTGATCCAAACAGAGACAGTTCAGGAAAATCTCAGCATCTTAAAAATTCTCTTGGATGAACTAAAAAAGGCGTGCGTTACGCGTTAATTGGATAAGTGCTCTTTTCTTGATACTCAACTTCATTTTTTGGGTCATCAAATCAGCTCAGAAGGTATACAACCTGGTATAAATAAAACAGATGCTATTCGTGAATACAAGCAGCCTTCTTCAATCAAGGAGGTGCGCCAAATCCTTGGGCTATGTGGCTATTTCCGAAGATTTATCAAGAATTTTTCGAAAATATCCCGGCCAATAAATCAGTTATTAAAGAAAGACGCCGAGTTTTGTTGGGGAAATGATCAACAGGACGCATTTGTCGTTCTTAAACAGAAATTAGCTGGAAGACCAACATAAGCTATCTATGACCCAAACAAAGAACATCAAATACATACGGATGCAAGTTCTCATGGTATTGCTGGTATACTGATGCAGGTAGAATATGATAAAACGATAAGACCCGTATCTTATTGCAGTCGCAGTACTACTGATCAGGAGAGTAAATATCATAGCTATGAACTGGAAACCCCAGCTGTTGTGGAAACTCTAGAACGATTCAAGCATTATTTAATCCACCAAAAGTTTCTTGTGGTAACAGACTGCAACTCACTGCGATTAACTCAGAGCAAAAAAACGAATTCCGCGAATAGCAAGGTGGTGGCTGAAAACAGCTGAGTTTGATTTTGAAATAGAATATCGACCGGGCCATAGAATGGCACATGCGGAAGCGCTAAGCAGAAACCCAAAAGGAGATGCACAAGAGCCTGACAGTGTCGCGGATCAGCTGATGGCGATTACACTAGCTCTTTCCGATTGCATACTATACAATTCCAGGACAAATATTTGCTCAATATAAAGAAACATCTAGAATGCAGAGACAAGAGGAATAAGGACTATAAAATGTTGGCAGTCAATTATTTTATATCTGGGAACAAACTCTTCCGGAAGACTGGAGATGGCGAGCGATTGTTAATTCCAAATGGACTACGCTGGCTTATCATCAAAATGTCCAACGACGACATGGGTCTTTTCGACATCAACAAAACGATGGACAATATCCGAAAACACTTTCGGTTTACCAAGATAAAACGATCTGTCACCTAGTATTTACGATCTTGTGTAGAACGTACTTACAATAAACAAAGTTAGGATGAAAGCAACTACCAGACTCACCTGCCGCAACCACAGCCGATACCATTCTACACCATACATGTGGATCATTTTCCTAAAAGTAAAAATCAACTGACACGAAAAGTGTAATCAAGCTGTTTGATAACTTTACTCAGTTTTTTGGAACCTCGACGAGGATAATAACCTACACATCACGAAGCTTCAAGAGTTACTGCCAAGAAAATAACATTCAAGATATATTGAACGCTGTTAAAACCCCGCGATCAAATGGACAGATCGACTGGTACTTGCGTACGGTGAATACAGCATTCACTTGTCTAACCATCCATTTGGATGGTTATGATTGGGATGAAAATATATGCGATTAACAATGGGCACTCAATAACATGACCAATACAACAACGAAGCAATCTCCGAGTGAACTGCTTATGTCATATTCTCCACGCGAAGTAATGGGAAACAAATTGCTACTGGATTTACATGACGACAAGGTTCTGCCGAAGATAGAAGCGTGCAATGAAAACGGAGAAGACAACATTCCAAAAGGAACCGAATTACGTCAAACGCACTTAAGTTGAAGGATAAACGGGCAGACGCTTCTTGCTGGTGCGGTTGGGAATGCCTAGGAAGCGTTGAATGTTACACATATGGCCAGCAAATGGTGCAATCATTGCAATATGTAAATGGTGTGAATGTGTCTAGTTAGATATTTTATTGTTGCTGTAGAAGATTAGAAAACACACTAATATGCACGCCTGTGCAATAAATAGATCATGTGTGGTCCTTTTCCCTTTCTAACATTGTTGTTTGTTTAACGCCGCATGAAGAAGTGCATTTGTGTAAATAATACAAGTAGGACGCTTTGGCAATGGAGGATACGTGGATATGAAAGGATTCATAGCAGGCTAGTATTGACCGAACAGCAGGCGCGTCAGCAAGTTGATCAATTTCATCGTGCCTAATACTCTTTTCGTAACAGAAGTGTTACTTTTAACGAGTTAAAACTATTCTGTGAACCGGGAAGAAGTGAAACTTTTAGTGAGCCCGTCGATACTTTAGTTAATGTGTCTGAATTAGCTGGCGCGTCGACAAGTGTTCGTGATCTAGAAGGCGAATCAATTGGTGTTCAGCAAATAGTCACATAACCAATTTTACCTGGTATTTTAGACTTAAGAGATCCAAATAATTGGGTTGATTGACCTGATGATTTGGTAAGGAAAATAGTACCTATAGGCCCAACGCAAAAAGCAGACTTTAATTTACCCAAAAACATGTTACCGTTACCTTTTCGGGAAGGACCTACTCGTTCGGCCGAGGCCTTCGGGTGCCGGTCAGCCCGTTGGAGACGGGTCGTGGGTGCCACTCGTCCACCCCAATGGGCCTCTTGAGCCGTCGGACGAGAATCCGGCTCACCGAGGTTCCCGAAATATTCGTTTCCGACACAAGGAAGGAGAAAGGAGGAAGAGAAAAAAAAACAACGTATTCGAATTCACTTTTCTTTTTCTTTACCCTTTTTTCGTTTATTGACACGGAATGCTTACTCGACAAAGAATCATGAAAAATCAAGATGCTATCCACCACTTACTCGCTGATTACAACTCAACTTAATACTACTTAAACTACACCTATTCCTCTAACTAACCTAAACTGCGCTGCGCCGGGTCTCCTCAGCGATGTCTCGATACCCTCGATCTGGAGCTGACGGCGACGGTTCGTCTACGTCTTCCTGGCGTGAGCTTGCGGCTACGACTCGCAACTGGTCCTGTCGCTGCGATCGCACTATTGCAATTGGGCCCACTTCCTGCACGCGCGCTTTCCATTTGGCTCTTCAGAAGGCACACCGAGCTCTATCCGTTCGAAAGAAACGCTTTGGCGGGACTTCGCCTTGTCGGTTGCACTGGCAAAGAGTTATGGGGGGGGGGGGGGTGTCACTTCACTTACGTGAACTTCTCAAAAGTTACCGTTGACGCGCACCGCAATTTGTCTTTTCCCGGCGATTCTTTAGTTACAGATTCACTGGTGCCTCTTAAACGCACTCTTGCACGTGCGTTATCAAATCCACTCTGAAGGACAGGGGAAACGCATTGGCGGAACTTAACTTACGCGAACTTATCAGAGTTACCGTAGATGCGCACCGCAATTTGTCTTTTCCCGGCGATTTCTTAGTTACGGATTCACTGGTGCCTTTTTAAACGCACTTTTGCACGTGCGTTTTCAAATCCACTCTGGAAGGACAGTGGAAACGCATTGGCGGAACTTCACTTACGCGAACTTATCAGAGTTACTGTAGACACGTACCGCAATTTGCCTTTTCCCGGCGATTCTTTAGTTACCGCTTCTTAACGCTCCGGCCAATTTGCGTTCAGTCTCCCGCACGGGTCTCGCCAACGAAATCGAACAGTGGACAGAAGGCTTCCGAAGAGACGCTTTTCGCTTTTATACCCTCGCCCGAAACCGCTTGGTCGGTTCCCGCAAACAACGGTGAACCGGACTCTTTGTTCACGGTCGATGGCCACGGACGAGGGTCCACGAGTTTGTGTACTTGATTGTGACCCCGCCCGCAAGCTTTTCGCCTCGATTAAAAATGGAGCTTGCGTGGGCGGTGCGTGGTTTGAGGCGTATCCCCCTGGCGCTGACTACGTCGGCTATTTCCTATTGGCTCGACGCCAACCGCCAGAGTATATAACACAAGGCGGTTGGGCCGAGCCCCTGCCCAAACTATTCTAAACTTAAATAAGCTAACCTACAAAGTGGTGGCTTTTAAGGCGAGTAAGTGGTGGTCAGGGCCCGATCTAGCTATTTAGCCGCTCCTGGCAAAAATAATTTTTGCCGCCCTTTATAATGAAATATTGTAAGTCATAAGCATGTTTTGTGTATGAAATATTCACATATATTTGTCTATTAGGGCTTCTAAACAAGTATGAAAAATTTCATGAGTGTCTGTATAGATGTACGTTTGCTCAAAAATTTCTCAGACACTATCTATGTATTTCAACTTAGGAAACAGTGAAAACTTCATCAAATCCGGCTCAGTAGTTTTAAAGACATAGAAGAAAATATCATAAAAAATTGGTTTACATTTAAGTAACTTTTGTTACATCGACTTCTTAATGACATGTTTTCTCTGCAGTTTAAACAGATGAAAAAAACACAAGAAATATTTTTTTTTAAATTTAATTGAAATAAAACAATACCATATTTATTTCGAGCCACACAACGAATTAGTCATTCTTAAGAAATAAACAAATTAAATCAAAACACTTTTTTTGAGAACCTTAAATTCTACCTAGTAACTAAAATAATTTTCTTCGCACTTTTTATTGTGCAAAATCTTTAATAATTTCTGATAAATTTATACTGTCGCAAACCTTGTGCTCTATTGAAATCATAGCTAATCCAGATAACCATTTTTCGTTCATGGTGGACCGCAGATAGTTTTTAATTATTTTCAATTTAGAAAAGCTTCTTTCACCAGTTGCAACTGTTACTGGTAAAGTCAAAAGAATCCTGAGAGCAATACTGATGTTTGCGCCAAATTTAAAATCTGTTATAAATTTTAAAACGTCTGTAGGACACAAATTATCATCTAAAATCATACAAAGGACTGACAACTCCTCTGAAAGTTCTACTCCATTTATATCAGATGAGTCGTCGTGGGTTAAAATAGTCTCGAGGCTCTTACAATGTTCTAACAATTCTTCATTTGGCAGTTGTCTTAAGGCAATTTTGCCGCCCCTCATTTTTACCGCCCTGGGCAGTTGCCCGGCTTGCCCCCCCTTAGATCGGGCCCTGGTGGTGGTACCGCGAGTCGAACCGTGACAAACAACAATAGGAAATTTAGTGCTTTCTTATATAAAAGAACTTTAGCAAATGGCGATAAAGTTTCACGACCTTGATTAGTTTATTTTACATCGATGCCGTTTATTGTTTTTGCTGTTTCTTAATTTCAAAAAACAAAGCCGCTCAAACATTGTCTAGTTGTGGCGCATTGGATTGGAGTCATATTAGTCAATTACTTAGAAGCCATGACAACAGTTCGCTTCACATGGACAATTTTAGATCATGGAAAGCGTTAAAATTAGGTTTTTGAAAAAAACCCAAACTATTGATTATGGCTTGGAAAGTGCTATGAAGGCCGAAGTTTCTCTTTGGAATAACGTCCTTCATAGATTGTTAGCTATTGTGAAATTTCCCGGTACCCAGTCCTTAGCATTTCAAGGCACTTTCGAAAAATTGAATGACTTACGAAATGGCAAGTTTTTGAAACTTTTAGAAGCTGTGAGGAAATTGGATATTGTGTTAGGGGAACATTTAAGGCGTTCTCGTCGCCGAAAAAAATGTACATAAATGAATGTTCTGAAACAATATTTGATCCTAAACTAAGTTTTGAAATTAATTTCTATTATAAACTACTCGACCAGGCAATTAGTTCTATTAATGAAAGATTTGAGCATTTGCGGAATCACAATAACATACTTTCTTTTTTATATAATATAAAAGAAGCGTGCAAATTAAATAACTTGAAAACTTTGTGTAAAAATTTAGATTCTGCTTTAAGCCATAAAGACTCTAGAGATTTAAATTGTGCAGAGCTAAATCAAAAGTTGTTAATACTTTCGCCACTCATTAAATCGGATAATTCGAGTTTGGAACTTTTGAATTACATATTTGGATCAAGTTTTTCCAAATACAGTTATTGCTCTCAAAATATTAAACAGTTAACCAACAACAGTAGCATCAGGAGAACGTAGTTTTTCAAAGATGAAGATCATAAAGAATTACTTAAGGATAACAATGACTCAAGATTGTTTGGTGGGATTGTCCATTTTAGCAATAGAAAAGGAGCTAGTAGAATCGTCAGAATATGATGATCTAATAGAATATTTCGCAAAATTGAAGGCCGGGAAAGTCCAATTTCTTTAAATTCACGACAGGCACTTAATACCTTTATTTGTGAATTCTTTATTTTGTTGAATTTTATCAACTTCCTAGTGTAGGGAAGTTATTGTAATTGGTCTGCAAATTTTCAGCATATTTTCTTTCGGGGCTTACATGCTTTTAATTTCGTTTTAGATCTGAACTTATTATTATTATTCTTGTCTAGATACATACATTACTATCGTTGGAGGGCTCTGTAAGAGGGCACTCCTGAAGGTTCCTCGATGAAAATTCACGTATACGTCTATAAATTGGGGCGCAGCAAATGGATTTGGCACAGGGTGCCAATTAGGCTAGATCCGGCCCTGATTACACGTATAGTATTTTCCTTGAAAAAGTTTTTTCGGAATATAAGCATACATGCCGAGGCTATAGTTAAAGCTTCTATAAAAGGATTTACATGAGTTTTGCTAAGGAATTACCTCATGAATCGAAAAGATAAGATAAGATATTGACATCGCTCACACAATATTTTAACATCTCCTTACCAAGTGGGGCAAAGAGTGCAGTCTGAAGATTAATCCGCAGAAAACGGGATTTGTGTTCGTCACAAACCACACAAAATTCCATGATTTCTCCCACCCAAACTCGATGAGATAAGCCTCATACCGTCTCATCAAGTAAAGTATTTGGATCTAATTCTGGACTCCAAGCTCGCGTGAAAGGCAAACATAGAAAAAAAGACGCGAAAAGTGGCATGCGCAATCTACTGCTGCAAAAGAGCCATTGGGAAAAGGTGGGGATTGAAACCCAAAATCGTATCATGGCTTTATACGGCGTTTGTTTGGTGGCCAGCTATTGCAAAAACATCCAATGCAAACCTGCTAAACAGGGTCAGAAGGATTGCAGTTATTGCAACCACCGAGGCGTTACACACTACCCCGACAAAGGCACTGTTTATGCTATTGAATTGGCTCCCGACGGAGCTCCTTGCGAGACAGCAGGCCAAGTGCTCTGCGATTCGATTAAAAGCACTACATCTTTGGCAAGAGGGAAATGTTGGCCACTCCACCATACTTCGGAGGGATGGTCCAACGCCAGGGGAAGCAGACCTCACTCCTCCGATTACCTGCTTTCATCACAGTTTCAGGTCAGTCATCCTAAGCAGGGATGACTGGGCAATAGAAAGAGGTGGGATGCAGGAATCGGTTGATATCTACACTGATGGCTCCAAAATGGATGGAAAAGTTGGCTGTGGCGTTTTCTCAGGACAGCTAGGCCTGAAACTATCCTTCCGGCTTCCAGACCACTGCAGTGTTTTTCAGGCAGAGGTCATTGCAATATACATGGCAGTAGAGTGGCTGAGAAACCAGAAAATTTCCGTAAGAAACCTGAATATTTTTTCTGACAGTCAAGCTGCTATCCAAGCACTATCCAACGTGTACACCTCATCCATGATGGTAATGATATGCCGTACACAACTAAGCGTGATGTCACTTCACTGTGAAGTGACTCCACACTGGGTACCGGGACATAGTGATATACCGGGAAGTTGCAAAGCGGATGCCTTAGCGAGAGCTGTCACTGTGCTCCAGGAGTATACACTCACACCCCAAGTCGGCCAACCTCTAGCTTCTATAAAGCTAGGATTCAAGCAATACTACATGGAGGCTGCAGATACTTGAAGAAACCTGTAGGAAAACCAGGCAAACTTGTCACTCACTGTACTTCAAACGCACCAAGCGGCTTCTTAACACGAGCCGCAAAGCCTTGAGCTTCATCGTATCCGTACTGACGGGACACTGTCTGATTGGCAGACACGCAGAAAGATTGGGTGTTCCTTTCAAAGATTTCTGACGAAGTTGCATATCGGAAGAGGAAGAAGAGACAATCCAACATTTTCTGTTCGAATGCCCGACACTGTCCACAGAATGCATGAAAACCTTAGGCTCACCCTTCCTGGACAGCCTCACAGAAGTAGCTGATTCCAATATCGGCTCATACGAGAATCGAAATGGTTCTCGTAATTTCACAGGTTCTAGTGCCACCCTCGTCTTTTTGTGGTATCACAATGGGCCTATCTTGGCCTAAATTAGCCATCTTTTTGATGAAGAGACCTGCTACTACAACCAACCAACCAACCAACATCTCCTTACGGTTATTGAAAACTCCTGAGGAATTAGCACTATGTGTCTTTTTCCACCTACTCCATTACAGTATACCCATACAAATCTGGTGGTGGATATTTACTCACATAGTAAATAGTTTCCATTATATCAAAGCAAGATAGATTTGAGAAATGTGCAAGGATTGCCAGAAAATTCAAAGAGTCTATGTAAGCTACTCTCCTTGTTGGTGCCATTCATTAAAGGCTCGATTTTTAACTTCCCAGTATATGGGAAGTTCTTGTAATCGCCTCGAAATTGAAATTTGCGACTTTTCTGCACGTTTTGAGGACTTAAGAGTATATTTAAATAGTTTTTAGAAAAAGAGGTATATGCGTGTGTGCGTACGTACGTACGTTTGTGGATAGTTTTTGTACGAGCATAACTCACGTAAACAAAGTCGCACCGACTTCATTAAGGTGTCAATCGAAGCATCTTTGCAAGTTTAAGAGCGGATTAGTTTTTGAGGAACTCCGGTCGGGGGTTTGTTGTTTTGACCCTTTTAAGGTCATTTCTGTCATGCACTATATCTCGGGAACCAGATAAAGGATTGCTTGATTAAGATGTCAACCAAAGCGTATTGCCATTGTTGTGTTTTCATCAAATTTCGAAAAAAATCTTGTGGCCCTTTTTCAATTCTTTCAAAAAAAATTTAGGTTTTTTTCCACAAACAATGAATTTTTAAACTGATTTGCAGAATGCAGTAATCAATGTTTCTAAAATTTGTACTCCAAATAATGTTTGTAAAAAACCAGGAAAACTTTTCTTGATGATTACAAAAAAAATCAATAAAAGTCATCATGACCTTCAAGGCCATTTATCACTATAGCTCGCGAACCACATATAATACTTGCATCATTAAGCTGTCAATCGACACGTCTTGACATTTGGGTGATGCTTTTAAGCTTCTGAAAAAATCGTTGCAGCCGTGTTTTAATTTAATAAAAAAAATTGCAAAAAATTAACGTTTTTTCATAAAAAAATAATTTTTCACCTGATTTGCACATCCCATTAATAAATGTTCATAAAATTTATAAACTTTTAACGATTTTTGTAGAGAAACAAGCAAAACTGTTCTTGAAGATTACAACAACGGAAAATTAAATTATAAATAAAAAAGCATTCAAAGTTACTATGTGAAAATGGTTCATACTAATTATTACACCTTATATCTCTTATTCTAAAGACATTGGTGTAAAGTCAATCAAAGTTTATTGATATTTGCACAATTTGAACAGATTTCCAATAGTCTTCACAGAACCGTGTTTCAGCTTCAATGAAAAAACGGCTTAAATTTTGAAAAGCATTAAAAATCAAATCAAACTTGCAGTTGTGGTAATCAATGTTTTGACTCGTAAAATGTTTTGTGGTCAATACTTTTCAAGATCAGATGCCTTAAAAACTTTCATCAAATAAAAAAATGTAGTTTTTAGTTGTTTTGTTTTTAATGGTCGTTACATTTCAATTACTTCCTTCATCATTTGTAATACATTTTACTTTTTACATCGAATTTATTGAAAATGGCCATCGCGTGACTAAATCTCTTCAGTGAGCATAATAACAAAAACTGCATACATTTTTATTAGCTCTTTTGTCCTTCAAGCATCGATATGAAATTAGCAAATAACGTAGAAAAGGCTTTGTAACCTGTCACCACTCCGATTGATCCATGTGAATATTCAATCAACACCTCATCCACCAAAATCCTTACGAAATCAATGGCCACTCGCGTAGATGTTACGACTAATATTGAGTCATTCCAATAACTTCTATTCTATTATATTCTATTCTATTCAATTCTATTCTTTTCTATTCTATTATTTTCATAATTATTATTGTGTTTAATAGTTTTAATATTTATGTGAATATTGCTGGGAAGTTGACCGTGTGGACCTTAAGGGTGGCACCTCACGTCTTGTTATCTTTCTACGTATTAGTTCAGAATCTACAAAATGAACATCGCAGCCTTGCAAACTATGAGCTTTATAAAATTTGTTTTTATAAAATTTGTTTTTATAAAAGTACAAGCTTCAAAACAGTAATCTAAAGACTGTGCAACGACATTCTCGTTATTCTCATATTGGAAAATATACTTCCTTACGCCACAAACACTGCATTCTTCTCCATTTCATTTTCATAACCGTTATAGCAAACTTGTTGGGTTGACAACATAAGTAAAGCTTTTGAATTATTGCCAAAAGAGGTGATCTGAGTACTTTCGCAGTCAAAGAATAATATCATAAATTTGTTTTCAGATTTTCTCTTCGGACGTTAAATATAACGAAGATAACTAATGGCAACATTTTCCAGCAGATCTTATACAAAATTTCAATACAGGTGTGACTACCACTTCTGTCGAGGGCTGCAAACTTCCCGCAATGTTCATATATTCTAAAGATTTTGTTACGGCTCGATTTTTCACAACGTTTTTCACTCCACCGTAGCCGACCCTGGCCACGGTTTGGACAATCCCACCCGGCTTCACCCGCGAAGAGGAGTGTGGGAAAAGATATTTCAAAGAAAGGCCGCCACCCGTTTCTGCGCCGGGACTGCCCTGTCTGCGAACCCTGAAACGGGAATAGGGTCCGCGACGACCCAAAACCACCGACCGAATAGGGGAGCCCAAGGAACACAAGCCGGACGAGATTCTGCGTCGCCACTTCACACAATTAACACTTTGCTTTTCCCTAATACACTATTTATTTTCTCAAAACACCCAATCTATCCCTATCTAGTCTTAATTTTACTTACAGTTTGTTCTTCTTAGCCTATATCCGCCGCTTGTCGTCCGCCGTCCTCCTCCTGATGTTCCTCCAGTAAATCCAGAAACGATCATAGGACAAGCAACCTTCCGCAAATTCCACCCTCGAGCTGCCGTCCAATTCGAAACCGAATTTTTCGGTCGTTGGTTGGTTGGTTGTAGTGGCAGCCCCCTTTGTCAAAAGGCGGCTCACTTAGGCCAAGATAGGCCCATTGTGATACCACATTTTAATAGGGAGCGGCACTAAAACCTGTTGGGTGACGCGAACCATTTCGATTCTCGTATGAATCCGGCAACGCAGCTAATGTTCAAATCAGCTACTTCCGTGAGGCTGTCCAGGAAGGGTGAGCCTAAGGTTTTCATGCGTTTCCTGGACAGTGCTGGGCATTCACACAGAAAATGTTGGATCGTTTCCTCCTCCTCCTCCGATCTGCAGCTGCGGCAGAACTCGTGGAAAGGGACACCCAGTCTTTCTGCGTGTCTGCCAATGAGACAATGCCCCGTCAGTACGGATACGATGAAACTTAATGTTTCACGGCTCGTGTTGAGGAGCTGCTTGGTGCGCTTTGAGCTTAGGGTGTGCCAAGTTTGCCTGGTTGTCCTGCAGGTTTCTTCCAGCAGCCAGGCCCTGTTTGCAGCCTCTATATAATACTGCTTGAAACTTAGCTTGACGGAGGCCAACGGATGGCCGACTTGGGGTGTTAGTGTATAATCCTGGAGCTCAGTGCCGGCTCTAGCTAGGGCATCAGCTTCGCAGTTTCCACTGTGACCCGGCACCCAGCAAATAATCACTTCACAGTGAAGCGACATCGCGTTCAGTAGTGTGCGACATTCCATAACAATTTTGGATGAGGTATACACGTTGGATAATGATTGGATAGCAGCTTGACTGTCGGAGAAAATGTTGAGATTTCTTATAGAAATTTTCTGATTTCTCAGTCAGTCCACTGCCTTATGTATTGCGATGACCTCTGCCTGAAAGACACTGCAGTGATCTGGTAGCCGGAAGGATAGTCTCAGACCTAGTTGTTCGGAGTAAACACCACAGCCAACTTTACCATCCATTTTTGATCCATCAGTGTAGATGTCGACCGATTCCTGTATCATATTTCCTTCCTAAATATTTGACCTGATGAGATGGATTGAGACTTGTCTCACCAAGTTTAGGTGGAGCGAATCGTGGAATGTTGTATCTTCTCGTGAAGAGCACAAGTTCCGTTTTCTGCGGATTTATCTTTAGACCACACTCTTTGCTCCATTTGGTAAGAATACCTAGGGCAAAGTTTAGTCTTTCCGATAGGGTGTTAACAAATTTTCCCGATATTGCTATTCACCATCGTCGGCATAAGCTACGACTTTGCAGCCAGTCGCTTCTATTTTTGACAGGAGTTCATCCACCACTAGGTTCCATAGAAGGGGTGATAGCACCCCACCTTGTGGTGTGCCTCTGCAAACCCTCCTTCGTAAGATACTGTTTCCTAGCGTGGAGTTGATGTTCCTGCTGCTAAGCAATTGACCGATGAACCCTATCAGGTTGTCGTCGGCATTGCTTCCCCCAAGTGCTTTACCAATAGCTGATTTTGTTGAACGCTTGCGTGTATTCTTTGACGCTTAGCGATTTTTCGATATAGCTGGTGAGCGAGTGAAGAGCTGTTTCAACCGATCTCCCTTTTGTGTATGCGTGCTGCGCATAAGAGAGTGGTTTCAGAGTGGCTCTCAGATGGATCTCTATCAGTCGTTCCAGAGTTTTTAGCAGAAAAGAGGTGAGACTGATAGGTCTGTAATCCTTAGGTGAGGAGTGGGATGTTTTACCCGCTTTAGGTATGAAAACAATTTTTGCTTCTCTCCACTGCTGTGGAATGTAAGCCATCCGTACACATGCTTTGAAAATGGCATTCAGCCATGGCAGTGCTATATTGATACCCTGCTGGATCTCGATAGGTGAGATGTTATCCATGCCAGGGGATTTGAAGGGTTGAAATGAGCTAATTGCCCAGCGTAGGAGCCTGTCATTTACAGGCACAGTAGTTGGCATGCACTCCGGGAGCGTGTGTGGATCCGCTTTGTCAGCCACACCCTCACTGCCCGGGAAGTGCGTATCTACGAGAACGGACAGAGTCTCTGAGCTGGATTTCGTCCAGACTCCATTTGCATCCTTAACGGACCCTAAAAATGAGGGGGAGCTCGTCATAACTTTTCGCAGGCGACTGACATTTTTGGAGTGTTCTATTTCTGCACAGAAGCTTCTCCAAGAGGTGCGTTTTGCTTTCTGATAGAGGATTTTAACTCCTTCAGTTTTGTTTTATAAGGACACCAGTCATTAGATTCTTTAGCCCGATTGAAGGACTTCCTACATTCCTTCCGCAGCTCCGCAATGTCACTATTCCACCATGGGGGCTTATACTTCCCTCTAGGCTTCGTTTGACTACATGCAGACCTTGCTGCGTCATTGAAGGCCAATGTAAGGGTCCCAACGGCTTCCTCAAGACCGGGTTTTGTCTACAATCTGTGTAGGTCCGCCTTCTAGCGCAGACTCGAATACCGATTGGTATTTGACCCAATCCATCCTCGTTTTGTTAATGAAGGTTGGATTTGTCGGAGGGTCAGATGCTAAATCGAACCTTATGTATAGGTGATCGGAGAACGAGCACTCTTGCGATACGTGCCATCCCTTGATAGCTTGGTTCAAGTGCTCATTCGTCATAGTGATATCCAGAACCTCTCTACGGCTTGCCGTAATGAAGGTAGGATCCTCACCTTTGTTAGCTAGAGCTAAGTCATGTAATAAGATAAATTCAAATAGTGACTCACCCCGTTTATTCGTGTCGGTGCTACCCCAGATGCGATGATGGGCATTGGCGTCCGCTCCGACTATCAGAGGGATGCCTCTTGCAGTGGCTTCACTTGTGATCCTCTGCAGGCTAGTTGGAGGTGGCAGAACATCATGCGCCATATAGCAGGAGACAGCCCAAAGGGGTTTGGACTGTCTTTCCACAGCTATCGCATCGGTGTTCTGGTCACTGAAATTATACAAGGTTTAAAACTTCAAGCCTTCCTTTACAATTATGCAAGCTCTTGGTTTACCTGCTGTGTTGAAGGATACTGTGTTGTATCCTTTCAAGTTGAGCCCGCAAACCCGGTTTCCAACAACCCAAGGTTCCTGGGCTAGTATTAGCTCCTCTCCTTTTTGGGCCAGGTGGAGGAGCAGTGCGGCGGATGCCGCCTTAGAGTGCTGGAGGTTAATCTGCAGAAACCTCAGCATCGCGACACAATGTTTTATCCGCCTCCTCGTCAGATAAGGACATCTCCTCCTCCTCGACCAGGTCGAGGGATCTGAGAAGGTTCCCAGCCAACCCCGCAGTGTAGGTGGTGCTTCTTCCGTCATCGGAGAGAAGATCTGTCTCAGAGAGGTCCAAAGTCGGGTCTACTGATGCTTCCACAGCTCCCTCGCTTCCACTCTCCTTGCTCGGTTCCCGTACTGCTTATTAGGGCCTCTCGCTGTCAATTGCTGGGCTCGCTAACCTTAGCTACCTTCCAATTTTCCACAATTTCCTCTGGTGTGGATGGCTCCGCTGGCATCCACGCCCTGGACCGAGGCCTATTCGGGATATCTTCCCTGGAGACAGCGTCCAGCTTTGTTCCAGGCCAGACTTCTCCGAATCTGCCTATAGCCTGCTTGTAAAGATCCGCTGAACGTTGATCTGTACAGGCTATCAATTAAACGTGACCCTGGTACCAGCCTGCATCACGACAACTTGGTGGAGGGCCAGGATTTGCCTCGAGTATGGGCTTGTACACCCGAAGAAGCGCGATTTCTACCATCTTCCAATTTGACGGTGAGATGGTACCATCGCTCCTGCTTCTGTCGATAACAGCCCATACCAGGCTGTCCTTGGCAGCTTCACTGAAACTCCTGCCCTTAACAGGATTGGGTGTGACCAGTTTTGGGCTTTTACTAACCGGCAGTTGGACGCTCGGTTGAATTGGGGCAGACTCATTAGATCTACATCTTTTATGAGTTGCCTCTTTCTTTGGAATAGCGGCTTTGTAAGCCTCTACCGTGGTGGTTGCCCATTTCAGGGAGATTTTATCCTTCTGGGAAAGACCATCCGGAGGTAAATCTTTCAGCCTTTTCAGGACTTTGAAGGCAGACCTTCTGTCTCTGTAAGCCGTGACTGAGGGGTTTTGTTGCTTCTTAACACCTGAAGTGGAAGCGGTGTTGGAGGGCGCTCCGCAAACAGTGCGGGCCGGCTTGTTCGCCGTTACCTTGGTGTTACCGCTAGCGCCAATAGGCTTGACTGAGGGAGTACTTGCCCCTGGCATAGCTGCCTTGGAGCATGCATCCCTCGAAGAAGTAGGGGGTTGGCTGAGTATCGCGGTCTTCTTCCCACTAGAAGGACGCGTCACCTTCGTCCACTTCCCTTCCGGGCCGAGTGGATCCTCATTTTTAAATTTATCGGGATTCATTGCGATTTGGGTCCCCCCTCACAGCCGCTATCTCCACTCGTTGTGCAGTTCTCCTGAGACCCCATGGTTATCTATGCCGAAGCAGTGAGGCCATGCAAAGGTTGGCACATTCCCTTATGAGGATATGTGCTCAGAGCCGGGCCGGGGATTAGTCAGGAGTCCAAACTCAACTGAACCTACACGGCCAGACTAGTGGCGACGAGTTTCGAACGTACCGTGAGGCCTGCCTGGGTTTTACCGGGACGGAGGCAGCATTGGCATAAGCCTGAAAGCCATTTCCGCAAGATGTCACTATTGCGTACTCAGGTGACAGAATACCACTACTACCAGCCCAAAGCATCAGATATAATCATTTAGACGAGAGAGTTGTCCAAAAACAATCGAGAGTCGTGCCGTGGTAGATTATTTAGCGTTACCCAGGATGCACCGCGAGGAGGCGATCTACCCTACATCCCTTTTCGGTCGTTACAACTGGTACACCTCGTACTTGCTCCGCACACTAAAGTTCCGCACCGACAAGAAGAAAAGACTTCCACAACCAAAGCCACTCAGCTTCCACACCAGCGGTCGAAGTCAAAAAGCCCCGCCAGCTGCTCCCGCAATGCTATTTATTCAAAAGCCCAGTTCCGTTTTTCCGTGTCGTAGGTCGATGACCACTCAGCTGGGCAGTTGACCCCATCGTAGCTTTGAAAAGCTTGGGGAACTGGTTTCGTCAGAGGTTGTTACTCGACGCGGGGCAAAGCTGTGAAAGCTGTGGGATGCGATTGGAGCGCGGTGAAATACTCGTGGCGGTCGTTAACCATGGTGAATTGCCAATGGTTGTGGGTATCATTGGCACATAAGGGACTCCATTGGGACGCATCGTAGACCGGGCGGGGCCTGGGCTTGGATCCGCTGCGTGATTGGGTTATCGATGTTTGTTGCCGTCATTGCTGGCAACTTATCTGCAGGGTCTGTGACGGTTTCTGGAACACTCTCCATAAAAAACTTACTACCTACTTAGTTATCTATCCTTACTATACGTGTATCTTCCCTATATTTATACAATTCAACTTCTACCGAGATTGACTTACTCCCTACAATATAATTAATTAGTAACAATATAATTCAATAATAATCATATAACTCAATACTAACACTATAGTTCATTAATACCAAAATATTTCATTAATTGGCTTCATTGCGTGAAGTGGCGAACGTGACATTAACAATTTTTAACAAGACAGCGTTTACCCGCACGGTGGTTTGGGGTCTTCAAGGACAGGGCAGTCCCCCATTCTGCCCTTATGGGTTGTGGGTCGACCACGTTGCGTGGCGAACGTAACAATTTCACTAACGTTATTTTTCGTCATATTAATTTTATTAATGGTTCTTAAAGCAAATGTCACCTCTAAACACATGGTTACAGTTTGTACATTTATTAGTCTTTGTCACAAACTGAAATGGCGGAAATGATACATAGGGTGGACATTTTGATCACATTTATGCAGCTTCGCGTACCCTTTCGCAAAGAGTGTATGCAAATGGCTTGCTGAACAACTTTTTGGAATAGAGAAAGCATATTTTTTTCCATAGAGGTGCCTTCGTACGGAAGTCTAAATATAAAAGGAGGTCATCAAATATTATATATAGATATAGATATATATATATTATATATAGATATATTTATACATTTGGACTTTCTCAGGTTTGACTAACATTGTCACAGGAGACGACCAACTGCCCTGCAACTCCTCAATCACCCCCATCGCAAGCATTCGATCCAGCTCAGCATTTAACACTTTTTCTATAGCTGGCGGGATACAAAAATGCCTCTGTTTGATGTTCTTGTTGTGTCCCACATCAATCATATGAGTGATTAACGTTGTTCGCCCCAAAACTTCGCGAGCATAAGACGGAAAGCTGGCGATGACAGAATTAAGTATTTGTTGCTGTAGTGGTGTTGTTTGGTGACGAAGACTCTCTGTTTCCAATACACTTGGTTTGTTGGTTTGTATGTGTCGGGCCTACTGCAGTCATAACAAACCACGGCTTTTGCTGCCATACTGCGCTGATAAAAATGACCAGGCTCTCTACAGTTCCAACAGATTAAATTTCTTTCCATCGCGTCCATCAAACAGTCTTCGGCGTATTCCCCGGAGAAAGTGGGGTCATCCTTCCGAGCTGCTTCATGCCGAGTGTTCGATATGCCGCCGTGGTCGTTGTAACTCCGCGGAAACAAATCCTCCAGCTGTCGTGGGCCATTTTGCGCACGAACTAGATGCCTAAAAGTGCCGCGTAGTACGTCCAGTTGCTACTGCCGCCTTCCATACTCTCTTAAGACTTGCACGGAGGACATTAGTACGTGGAGCAGACGGTTGCGGAGCTCTAGTCTCAAGTTTAAACACAGTATTTCTGTCAAATGGGCTTTTCCCATTGGGTGTACAAGTCGATAGGAGAGTCGGAGCACCACATCGCAAAACGGGGATCAGCTCATGGACCTCCATCTCAGACATTCCGTCGCCGAACCGCTGCCGCAAGGCGTGGCAAAACGCGTACCAGTCGATGTGCTCCACGCTGCACATGTATCGCCAGTACCACTCCGCCGCTTCTTCCGCCAAGAGCACATGTAGGTGTTGGCACAGTAAATCGAAGCTACCTCTTAAGGTCGTCTCGTTAAAGTATGAATTTAAAATCTAAATTTATCCACCGATAAAGCACCGCTGCACCCGCTGAACTTCGCGTTCCAACTCTGAATTATGGTCAGAACGCGTTCCGACGAAAAGTAAGAGGACTGCGTTCTCCATCCAGAGGCATCTGAAGGCCTTTGGGGAGGCCCTCTTTGTCGTGCTTGTGGTGATCTGTCCGAGTACGTTTGATATCCTGAGGTCTGCTCCTCCCAATTGCGGCAAGCTAGTTCTTGTTGTACCCCTTCCTCGATAAATCGCTGTATTTGCGCAAGGGATATACCCGCTGCTACGGAAGTATTGTCTGGCTACTGCCTGGGCGGACTTAACTCTTTCGTTAGTTTGAGAGTGGGTACCTGCATTGCTCATTCTGCTGGAAGGCCTGCCTTCGGGCTATGAAGAAGCGACATCAAAAATATTGGTTTATATTTTAATTAAGGTCTACAGAATAGATTCAGAAAATAACGTTACTAATTATATCTATGAATAGCTAAGTATCAACGAAAAGAAATGTTGCGTGTGTATATAAGGGATGTAGAAAATGTATATGAAATGCGAATGATATATAACTGTAGAGTTATATACCTTGTTACTACTGAGAAATTGAGTTTATAGGGTTTTACGAGAGTTTCTTGTGCGATTTTTTCAGCTTTAACCAAGACTGCGCCATGACAGAGGTAAATAGCCTCCAATGAAGTCTACCCTCCAACGAGAGGTCACATTTCGTTCATGACAAAATTTATTCCTGATAAAAAAAATTTCTTACTTTACCGAGGCGAGTGAGCAGGCAACTCCGAGCTGCCAAACTAGCGGGTGAACGCACGGCGTAATTTAGCACTTATTATTTCGTGCAGCGATCCCCGACATCCCGTGTACGCGGCTCACTACACCTTTCCCTTTCCCAATACATAAAGGCAAATGACAAGCCGGCTCTTTTCACGATACCAAGTCAAGGCGAGTATTACCCACCAAGCTGGTATTCTCAAACGAAAGATACAACTCTCTTTGCGAGTACAAGTACTCCAGAAAACACGTTGGAAGTCATTTTCGCGAAATAAAACAATATTAAGAAGCAGTTTTGGATGAGCTGCACTTGTAGCAAGAAGTGATATGACCCTATACTCATGAAGTCCAAACACCCTGCGACTGGGTAGCCCCAAATTAAAATTTTGAATCGTAAAACATCCACGTCTAGTCAGTAAACTGACTGGAGACAAACCGTTGGGGTCCCACGTCGGGCGCCATTGTAATGTGGAATGTATTACACGAAAGAAGTCAATATGAAAATGCAAAGCAACGAGACTCGTTTCGTCGGTCGCTCGTGTAGACGAATTGGGCTCGGCCTCTACTTGGCTAGATAGCGATGGCTGCTTGCAGGCCAGTTCTGTTTGGCGCGTAATGTCGTAAGTACGGTTGCGAACCTCTTTTTTGAGAAATACAGCCATCTAAATTGCTCGATTTACATGTTCCACAAAAATAGTCCTAACGGACTTCAAGTTAAACAACAAAACTTTCTGAGGCTCGACCTCCTACTTTACTTTAAGATTATCGCGCGCGCATCGAAAAAAACAACAACCGCGAATGCAACGCCAACCCGAAAGATAAATTACCATCTATGTTACCAGCGAAAGACCCGAAGAAAACCGACGGAAAACCAGCGAAAGAAAAACCGCGCGAGCAAACTAACTCTCGGGTGGCTGAGTCACTGCTCGAGGGAGAGAGACGTCACCAGAGGCACGCCGGACGTCAATGTTATTGTCTGGGCCCGCCCTGTCTTAGCTTAGCGCTTGTCAGGTAGGCATGTGTAGCGCACTCAGCCCCTAATATACTTACCTCTGCTGAGTTTGTAGGTCCTCAAACGAAGAAATAGAAAAATCGCTGGAGCTCTCATTGCAGTACTTTTATTGTTTTAAATTCATTGTAAGTATTTCCTATTTACATTTTTTCTTTTTTTATCTTGTTTTATACAACAATTTCAAAAGGTTGAGCTAACTTAAAATGCAAAAGTAAATCTTACTTTATGATCTATTGTATTAAATATAAAATTTTGTGGATCCAAATAAATACTTTGCTGTTTAAACTTTAGAGTATTGATTTCATCCTATGCTCAGTTTCATATACTGGTACAAAATACACAGATTATCAAACTCAAAATGCAAATCGTAAAAGTGTTTGCGTTAAATCTAGGAAATACATTATTTGTAAAAAAAATTTAAATTTCGAATACAATCGATTTGAAGTATTCTTACTTAACAACAATTTCTTGTTCGATTCCCAAGTGCAAACTTTTAAGTTTGTTATTCTAAATAGCCAACCAATCAAATGATTTTCGATATTAGTATTCGCATTTACCTATCCTTTTACTTTCTAGTTTGCACCGTTAATTTGTTTCACACGTTCAACACTTTTTTCACTCCATGAAATTAAAAGATGTATGTAGATGAAACGGATACAAGTCAGTAGCGAAATATAATAAACGAGGTCAGTTTGGACCAAAATACAGTGCTAGCAGTCCTCCGGCACTCAAGTTACCAAATTTGAAATCAATCTCTGCCTGAATTGGCAGCCCCGAAAATACGTACAAAAATAAAACAGCAATGATTGTGACTTACATAGCCTATGAATTCTAGACTCCTAGAGTTGGGTGGCATCCTGGTTCGTGGTTTAGCCGTAAAAGGCTTAAAAACATGGTTGCCGGCGGAGCCAAACCTCCGTGTGCCGTCCACCGCTTGATTTTCAAACAGTTGGCACGTGCTCCGTTCCAGAAGAACGGTACCCAAAACGGTCTCCCTCACACCACGTGATTCGGCCCAGTTGCGTATTGGGAAAAGTACTTTGGTGACAAAATTGGAGTCCTCGACAAGCCCCCGAAGACAGCAAGACGCTTTGCGGCTTTTCTGACCCGACATCCGCGTTAGCACTCCAAAATGCAAGTTCTTTGACACTCTGATTGGACCTGCATGTGGTTTCAGATCAGGCCGAGGGAAGGCGCATGCGCGAAAAGTTTGCAGCTTAAATGGGGTGCGGAAGATATCGCGAGATACTTTCAAGATCTATTCCAGGTAACCGGCGCTTCACTTAGAAAACGGGTATTCAGAGTTCAGCTCGGACACGTCCTCCTCCAACGAACGGCACTCACCCAGTTACGTAATGCCTACCATACGTATCCTTTTTTCTCACTAGTTTTATGACGTTGTCGGCATTCCGCATTCCGTGTTCCAATTTTATTACCTTGTGGCAGTGTCGGCATTTCACAGGATCTATGTAAATATAGATTAAGAATTTAGAAATGTATATTACGTTAAGGCAAGACGCTACCAATGTATAAATTAGTTAAGAAAGGTGGCTACCACATGTTTAGAAATAAGATAGTACATAAATAAGATAAAATAGGTTTTAAGCACCAGTTCGTGAAAAAATCTTCGAACCAAATGGTTCATTGAAAATAAAAATAATTGTGTTTAAAAAACGTGTTTTAATAAAGATATTGACAGTGAAGTCTATACATTTGTAACTGGCGCAGTCGGCATCGAATTTGATCTCCTCGCTTAGTTTTTGCTGGACTCAAGTCATAATTCCTGAACGAGTTCTGAGACTGGAACTTGGCAAAAACGATCAAATAAGTGTATGAGACCAATTCAAGAACTTATAAATCTCCTGAACAATTGGAGTTTGGAAGCTCGCGAAGAACATCCAAACATGGATCTGTCCAGCCTAATGAAATATATAGCCGCATTACCACCCTTTGATGGGAATCAGGACGATCTGCCCGCTTTTATTCACGCAGTCAACACAATATCAGCACACATAACGGCCAACGTGAACGGTGCCATCCTCTTCCAACAAGTTCTTATGAAGATTGTAGGACGTGCAAGAGCGACACTCAACTGTCATATGGTGTCATCGTGGGACGAAACCCGAAACATCTTAGTACAGCATTTTGATACGCAAGAGTCAGAAATCCAGCTAATAGGACGAATGCAAGCAGCCAGGTTCACCACAGGAGCGAAGTTTTATGAATATATATGTAAGTGTCTATACAAAATTAATAATAAGGTGAAATATAATAGTCAGTTAAGTGAGAATGACAAATTAGCTAGGATTAATCTAAACACATTATTAGCCAAAGATATATTTATAAATAAGTGCCCAGAACCTTTACGTGGAGTTCTTTGTGCGAGAAACCCAGATACACTTGAAAAAGCACACCAGATTCTGGTTCAAACAAACTATATTAATTTTTCGATTGAAAACCACGTGCCGATTCAAAACAAGTGTTATTTTCCCTCAAAAAATTTCCAACCCCAAGTTAATCCCAGAAATAGTGCCAATGTTACATCCAATTCCAATGACTTTGCATTTCCTAATCGTCCCAATATGCCAATAAAAGACGAAGTATCTATGAACACTGTGCGTTCAGCTGAATCTAGTCTGCTTACGCAGGATTTTTATGTAGAAGCCTCGGATCAAAACTTCCAATCGTTGAACTCACAATTGGAGGAAAGAGACTTCAATGTCTTATAGATTCTGGCTGCTCAATTTCTCTATTAGACGAAAAATTAGTACCCGAGCATCAAAAAGTCTCCTCTGTGTATCCCACCATAATTTCATCTATTAATCAGAATTCGCGAAGTACACATTATCTTCGAACACGATTTCCGGAGGAATTTGGATCCCTTGAATTCATTCAGTGGCACTTAATACCTTTTTCGCATAAAAATTTTCATGCTATTATAGGAAATAACATTCTATCTAGTACAGGGACTATTATTAATTACAAAAACAAAACTATTATAACCCCTAAACACACGGTCTACTTTGGTAAACAAGTGGAACAAACTTATTTTTCGGAGGCGCTCAAACACTTTCCAGAAAGTGAAAATCGGCCTCGTACGGAGCATTACTCAAAAGAAGAATTTGAGCTAATAGATCGAATAACCAAAGAGTTTTCAGACTTACAATACGATGAAAAACAGCGACTAACCTTTACGCATAGCATCAAGCATGATCTGCCTCTTACATCGGATAAACCGATATATCAACGGAATTATAGAATTCCCCAATCAGTCAATGATTTTGTAAACAAACAAATTATGGAAGATTTACATCAGGGAATAGTACAGCCTTCTCAGTCTCCTTATAATAATCCCATATGGGTAGTACCTAAAAAGGGTGGAAAACACAGACTGGTTATAGATTTCAGAAAGTTAAACCAATTAACTGTTGGAAATAAATATCCAATCCCAAACATTGACGATTTATTGGGTAAACTGGGAAATTGTCAATACTTTACTAGCATCGATTTGGCTAAAGGTTTTCATCAAATCGAGCTAGAACCTCAGGATCGGTATAAAACTGCATTTTCAACAGGAATGGGGCATTTTGAATTTCTCAGAATGCCATTTGGGCTGAAAAATGCACCCGGCACATTTCAAAAATTAATGAATCATATTTTACAAAAATACATTAACAGAAATTGCATTGTTTACATGGACGATATTCTGGTTTTCAGCACATCGTTGCAAGAACACGAAATAGCTCTTAGGAACATTTTTACAGAATTAAGAAACGCTAATCTTAAAATTCAACTATCGAAGACACATTTTCTTTCAAAACATACCGAATTTTTAGGTCATATCATAACCGCTGATGGTATAAAACCTAACCCGGAAAAAATAATTGCCATCCAAAAATTTCCTATACCCACCACGACCAAGCAAATAAAGAGTTTTCTTGGTTTGACAGGATTTTATCGCAAGTTCATTAAGGATTATGCGAAAATCGCCAAGCCTCTTACTACTAGGCTACAAAAAAACTCCAAGATCAATGTTACTGATTCTGATTACACGCAATATTTCAATCAATTAAGGAATTATGTAATTAATGATCCGATTTTAGCCCACCCGGACTTTTCAAAGCCCTTTACTTTAACCACGGATGCCTCTCAATTTGCCATCGGAGCAGTATTATCCCAAAATAAAAAGCCTGTAGCTTTTGCATCTCGTACACTTAACAAAACTGAAACAAATTATTCTACAATAGAGAAAGAGCTCCTTGCCATCATATGGTCAACTAAATATTTTAGGCCTTACTTGTAAGGTCGCAGTTTCACACTCGTTACAGATCATAAACCTTTGCAGTACCTGGACAATATAAAAGAAGATAACACAAAATTGCAAAGGTGGAGGCTTAAACTGAGTGAATATAACTTCACAATTTCTCACATTAAGGGGAAGGAAAATAGTGTTGCAGACGCTCTTTCTAGAATACAATTGGCTAATGCTATTGAGAACGAATCTCTTGTGGCAACTCAACATTCTGCTAATGAGGACAATCACGATTATATATATATATTTCCGAAAGGCCAATAAACTTCTTCAACACCCAAATATTCTTAAAACAGGGAAAGACAAATCAAGTCAAATTAATAAGGTACCAAGGAAAACGAATATTACATCTTACTTTCCAAGAGTTTTCGCCCAAAACTATGAGTTACATATTAAATAATCACGTTGCAAAAACTGGCACTACAGCAATTAATTTCCCTACAAAACAATCCCTCCTTACAATGCAGGAAGAGTATTCAAAGCTCCGTATATCTAACAGCAATTTTTCTATCGTAAACGCAACAAAGCGCCTGCATAATTGCAATGAATTAGAAATTAAAGAAATAATAGCAAATCAATATATTGCTTCAAATCATCAAGGTATTGAGAAAATATATCTGGATCTAAAAGACAAATATTATTTTCCAAATCTTAAAATACTCATATCAAACTATACAGGGTGTCCAGAAATTGCCGCACAGGCTCCTCACCACGTGATTTTTTGGACAATTTTAAGCAGAAAATATTATGAATTTTTTTTCGATTTCTTAACCCTTTAGGCGTTTTAAAATTTTGAAAAAAATGCCGTTCTTTAATTAGTAAAAACACAATATCTTCACAGTTAAGAAAGATACAACACTCAAACAAACAATAAAACGCAGAAAATAGTTTTTTGCAACTATTCTATTGGTGCTATTTGGTGAATATGAAGTGAGCATAGTGGGAGCGACAGTTCTTGAAAGTCGAAGAAATGTTTTTTTCTATACGAAAGTTTTGCACTTTTCCTTATTTTCCTTTAATTTTCACGTCCATAATGCAAAATCTTTTTTCAAAAATTAAATCTCTGTTGTGTTATTGTTAAGAAGTTAAAACATCATTTTACTCTAATTCATCAAACTTTCATTGCAAAAGGAGTATAAATGCAAACAGTTTTTACCAAAAATTCGCGTCTAAAATAAAATTTGCGTTCTGAATTGAAGTATTCGGCTGTCCCCACACGAAAGTGCTTTCAATCACAATCTTTTGCATGAACAATAAAACAAATATGTATTTGAAATGTTTTTATTAAAATTATTTACAGCATATGTTCAAAGTGGCTGCCTTCCATTGTCAAACAAGACCTGCTTCTCTTTTTTAAGCTCCGTATCGAACTTGACAACATCTCGCTTGTTATTTCAGCGGCAGCATTGGTAATTTTCGAAGAAAGTTGTTCCAAGGTGTCAGGAGTCTCCTTATAAACAATTTCTTTTAAATGTCCCCACAGAAAATAATCCAACGGGTTTAAATCCGGAGATCTTGCAGGCCACTGCACGGGACTATAACGCCCTAGCCAGCGATCCTGGAATTCTTGGTGCAGCAAAGTTGTAACCTCTCCGAAATTATGTGAAGGTGCTCCATCATGTTGAAACCACATCCTCCTTCTCCTTGAAAGTGGTAGGCTGTCCAATAATGTTGGTAATACATTCTCCAAAAAATGTTTGTAGCCTTGGCCAGTTAAGCGGTCCGGGAGAATATATGGCCCTATAAGTTGATCTCCAATAATACCTGCCCAAACGTTAAGTCTCCATCGAACTTGGTGATGTCCTTCACGTACCATATACGGATTGGCTTCGCTCCACCAATGGGAGTTGTGGCAGTTGAATATTCTTTCCTGGGTGAAGAGAGGCATCCGTCCGTAAACAATATTTTTTTTTCAAAGTTCGGGCTTCGTAGAATTTTTCTCTTTAGCCATTCACAAAAATCCACTCGCTTTGCGTAATCCTCTGTATGTAATTTTTGCACCTTCAAAAAGTGGTAAGGGTGCAAATTTAAACTACGCAAAATGATTTGCACTGTTGATTTTCTAAGCCCCAATTCTCTTGCTATTCCCCTTGTGCTGCAAGTTGGGTCTTGCACAACGAAATTGAATACGGCTTCTTCGACGGCAGGTGTTCTTGAAGACCTAGGTCGGCCCACGTCCAATCGCGCACCTTAAACAAGTCTCCCTGTTTCTCGCCCTCGAATTTCAAGTCTCCGGAAGACGTTGGAATCTGGATGTCGTCTGTTAGGGAATCGTCTTCTATACTCGAAGGATGCACGCTGACTATTTGTTTCACATGCTCCAAGCACAAGAATCATGTCGAAGTATTCATTGGCTGAGTACTCCATTTCTGATCTTTAGTAGACAATCAATAAAAACTGTTCAATAATTCTACAAAAAGGTATTTGTCTCGTAAAATACTGCTTTCTACTTGTTATCATCGTATGACGACCAAGCGTTGCCCCATCCTAATTTATGGATGTGAATTTTCTAGCCCATAAGTGTTGACTGATTATATCCGAATGTAAATGCTTTCAAATCAATTAAAAACTAATTTTCAAAGGTTTTATGACTGCTTATAATCAGCTGAAGCACTAATTGATCCCAAACACCGTTTACCAGAGTTGTCTGTGACGGTTCTACCTGCTCGGTTTTTGTTAGTAGGCATATTAGGCACCTTTTTGAATTTTTGTTTTAGAATTTGCAGGCGTGTAACTATTAGAAATTGGCAAATAAGAATAAAATGATGTTCTAACTTTTTAACAATAACACAACAGAGATTTAATTTTTGAAAAAAGATTTTGCATTATGGACGTGAAAAATAAAGGCAAATAAGGAAAAGTGCAAAACTTTCGTATAGAAAAAAACATTTCTTCGACTTTCGAGAACTGTCGCTCCCAATGTGCTCACTTCATATTCACCAAATAACTTCGAATAGTTGCAAAAAACTATTTTCTGCGTTTTATTGTTTGTTTGAGTGTTGTATCTTTCTTAACTGTGAAGATATTGTGTTTTTACTAATTAAAGAACGGCATTTTTTCAAAATTTTAAAACGCCTGTGGCAGCTAAAGGGTTAAGAAATCGAAAAAAAAATTCATAATATTTTCTGCTTAAAATTGTCCAAAATATCACGTGGTGAGGAGCCTGTGCGGCAATTTCTGGACACCCTGTATAAACGCATGCAAAACATGCAAGCAAACTAAATATGAAAGAAACCCCGCTAAGCTTCCGTTTAAAAGTCCACCCTACCCTGACAACATAAGAGATACATATCATATGGATATATGGTTTAGAGATAAAAACTCACCTTACATTTCAATTATCGATAAATTTTCAAAACTTTTGGTGCTAGAACCAATAAAAAATAGGCAATGGGATACTGTTAACCAAGCTCTTCAGAATGTATTTAATAAAATCGGTAAGCCAAATAAAATTATAACAGACAATGAAGGCGCCTTTAACACTCAAAAAACTAAAGACTGGTTGACTAATAACCGTATTAAATACCATTTTGTATCACCCCAGCATAAGACAGGAAACTCAGATATAGAAATTGCTCACAGAAGTTTGAACGAGAATCTTAGGACCTATCTTGGGCGTCAAAAACAGGAAGATCGAAATCTAACCGAACTTAACCCTATTCATGAGTGTGTACAGTATTACAATAATACGATCCATTCTGCCCACAAAGAGAAACCTGCTGCTGTATTCTTTCAGCAAACCGATACTCCATTTTCAGCTATTCTTGAGCGCATAACAAGAAACCAACAGCGAAATAACGACTACCATAATAAGAAAAGACGAGTAGTTAATTTAGATACAGAATTTATAAAAAACCCAAATCCCAGTAACCTCCAACCGAGATATGTACCAGCTAATAAAAATCATAAGATACACCCCCAAAGATACCGCAAGTCTAAAAAAATTTCTCCAGTATAGTTTCTTCCAATTAGCAATTATAAGTAAATTCTTACTATTTGAAATCTGAGGACAGATTTCTCACTTAGAAAGGGAGGAGTTACGTAATGCCTACCATACGTATCCTTTTTTCTCACTAGTTTTATGACGTTGTCGGCATTCCGCATTCCGCGTTCCAATTTTATTACCTTGTGGCAGTGTCGGCATTTCACAGGATCTATGTAAATATAGATTAAGAATTTAGAAATGTATATTATGTTAAGGCAAGACACTACCAATGTAAAAATTAGTTAAGAAAGGTGGCTACCACATGTTTAGAAATAAGATAGTACATAAATAAGATAAAATAGGTTTTAAGCACCAGTTCGTGAAAAAATCTTCGAACCAAATGGTTCATTGAAAATAAAAATAATTGTGTTTAAAAAACGTGTTTTAATAAAGATATAGACAGTGAAGTCTATACATTTGTAACTACCCAACCACTCATCACCAACCAAACCGGCTCCTTGCTACCACACCGTGGTGGATAAGGTGAGCACGTTTCAGGTGGTGAATGGTTTTGATCTGGTTTTGCGCGGAAAAAAAATTTGAACAAAATATAAAAATTTGGGAAACAAAACATGATATTACACCTTGACAAAACATCGATGTCTTTATACAACCCACCATATGTCGAAGCTAAAATTACATCCTGCTCTGGTTCCTGGAAGATTTCAACATTCACATCTGAACTGCTAGCCTAACGTTTGGGCAAGTCTTTCATTTTGAAAAATGAAAATAGAGTCATCTCAATGTTTAGGAAAAAACAGTCCTTTTTAAACTCTGTTCTGTAAAGGCAACATTGTATAAGGCTGAAAATTGAGTTAACATCTCGATAAATTGAAATTTTCCTTCGACGTTGTAAGAGATTTTTTTTCTTTTCGATCTCCTTCGTCAACTAGCTACAAATACATCATATTTTAAGCTTAAAGAACTACTTAAATAATTTTTTGTATTTTAACTATTAATTTTTTTAAAAGGGAATTGGTATTTTCGAAAGTTTTTGTTATATTAGCCGTCTTAAAAGTAACTTTCTTTTTTAGTTCTTCGCAAGGCTTAAACGGTGTTGTATTTCAAATAACACCAGTCGGATGAATCCTAAGCTTCTTTCGTGCCGAAGATCCAACGATTTTCACGCTTTGCCGCTTGCCATACACGTTTATTAGAACTCCTAACTCCTGTTTTCTTGTTGTAATCGGAGCCGTCTCAGAATTGGAAAACAACTGCTTCACCCGATCTCTCACAAAGTCCCCTGGAGTATACGGGTCAGCCATGGAGTTCTTGTCTTGCACCCTTGCAAAGAATTCCGTCAGAGCTCCTGGAGTCTGTTTTTGTATCACTCTGCCTTCCTTCTGCTGCTCTTCTAGCATCTTCGAGATGCCGGCTATTTCTCCAAAAATACAAGAAGTCAATTAACATGCCAATAAAAATTCATGTCGACACATGTTTATGATACAGTGCAACTACTCACGTACATGAAGTTGATACCTCTAGGGTATTTTTCAAGACTCTCTAAGAAATTATCTTTTTCGACTAGTATATAAGATTGTAATCCTTAGGAACATCAGTGTTTTCTTCGAAAATTCATAAAGATAACATGGTAAGTATTTTACAACGCTTAGATCCCTCCATTGGATCAATAAGTTAAAAATGTTACCTGTCAACTAACTATACCACTAACATTTTTTACTGTATTTTGTATGTATTTTTATAATTCATTTTCCTTCACAAAAATCGGTAATCCTTTTTTCAAAATACATTCGAGCTTCTTGTTTCCGCTATAGGTGGAGAAAGCGACACAATGGCTCCCACTAGCTCTTTAGAAGTCGGAAGGAAGTACCACATAAATTTTGCCTTATCGTTAAAACAAAGTATGGAGTTAGGCTAGCAGTTCATCTGGATGGAGGTGTTTTTTGCTTGCTCTCATCCAGATTTTTGGACAAGATTAAAACTCAGCGTCAGGTGGACGAACTGAACAATGCATCCGATGAATATCTCGTGTTTGACGGTCTAGATGAGTCAGGGGGGAGGATTCCTTAAGTAAGGCTTTCTAGAGAAAAAAAATGAAGAAACGATGTATGCTGTACTCTGGAAGAATCAATAAAAATCTTTTAAAGCTTTTTTGTTGTCTTTTTCTCAATCACAAAGCTACAACAACAACAACAACAAAAACAGGAGACATATTTCACTACATTCATAAATTATGTTTTAATCATCATTATTAGCAGTGTTGCAGGAGAAAATTTACGATTATCTTCTTATTGTGTGTTTGCTAGCCATGAAGATTCTTGCGGACAATATGATAAACGACTTAAAAAGCAAACAAATCCCACATACCGTCTTTTTGTACTATGTATACTGCAAATTGTTATGCTGACATTTCTGATATCGCTTTTTGTGATCGAATTCGTGAATCTCTACGATGTCGTCAAATTATAAACGTGCTCGTTTAACATCTGGGAATATTCTTAAAGGAGTAGCGAAAGTAGTAATTCACAAATCGATACACTTGAAAGACTAAGTTTTTATTCAGATCTTCGCTGTAATGTTAAATCTAGAAAAAAGAGACTAGAAATAGACGAATGTACATTTTTTCATTAATAAATAACCAAATTATTTTAACGAATCCCGGTTTTTCAGTCATCATTATAAGCACAAGTAAACAACGCTGATCTTCAAGCAGGTATTGCATTTTACAAACAAAATTTCTTATCAATCTGTCTTTTGATTCATTCGCCTAACTAACAAAAACAGTTATCAAACATTTTACCGTGGTCGTATCATTCAACAACAAAAAACAACAAAAGACATGTTTCAATACGTTCTTCAATTACATCCAAAGCATCAGCCGCCACCCGCTAAAACTCGTCCAAAACATTTCAAGCAAAAGACAGCTCCTGCCGTCCCATGAAACGCTTAACCCGGTATCTTCACGAACACGTGCTTTTGCTTATGAAAACAAAATTCTTGCATTTTTTGTACCCGTAGAATTGCATCTTCGTGTGCCTTGTCTTCCTTATGAAAGCAACTCTCTTACTTTTACGCGACGGACCTAAACACCTGATGTTTCCACAACATTTTCATAAAAAGCATGTGATTTTTGCTCTTGAACTATATGCCTCTCTAATCAAACACAACACTTAGGCTCTTCACTTCTCTCACGAAACCCCATATCAAAACTACTTTTCCCGTATTCAAACCAGCTCCCAGCCAGCTGACCGGCCAAAGCGAAACACTGGATCCCCCCACAAAATGCTACGCGAGCACTGATACACTTTGGTCATGTTTAGCTCTCGGAGCTGCCACACTACGAGCATGTGTAGGGATACAACCTGTCCCCAGTGCAAAACTAGCTGAAAGCGTTTATCTTACTATATCTCCTTTTCATTTGCCTCCGAATTTTTCTTCGGTTTATCCAGGGTGCGCGAAAAAAGGATATTGGTTTGTCCTCTTGGGAGAGACTTGCCCCCGATAGCACAGTCGGCAACGTCTGTCGTTGGTTCGAATTCCTTGTCGAAATTGGGATGAGATTATATTACGTCTTTAGACATAAGAGTTTTCCGTGATTTTAGAAATGCTAGTTGTGTGGCATGATGGGTTAATTTTTATTACGTACTTGGACACTCGTCCATTATCTCCTCTTAAAAACAATGTCCGGGGTTTCGTTAACGAGGAAATTAGCTTGACTTTCGAAGGAATGATCAAAGGTCTCATAGCGTTTTTGGTGTTTTGAAAAAGGCGATCGTCTCAAATTTTTCGATTTTTTTATGCTGTTGGCGCTAACAATGAAACCCAAAAATTGTACGTCTTTTTACGGAATTCACATTTATCTTTGCTGTATTTTTTATAAGGACTTTTTCCAGATTTTTGAAGTGCTCTGCGTCATTTTTGCCAAAGATGATAATATCATCAATGTAGACGTAGCACCGTGACCCAATGTGTTCCCTTAAGGGGTGAAGGACCTTTAGAGGCCGAAAAAAGGTCTTTTTGCAACTGATTTGTGGAGAAATGAAGACAGTTCTTATTGAGTCGGTATAATATTTATTTTAGGCGATGTTTGAGATTGAAAAAAAAACATATTCTACAAAAGTGAAAGTTGCAAATTACCAATTTTTCAAGGCTCTTGAAAGCCATGTCGTCGCTGACGTCGTAAATTGCGTAAGCGATGCTGGCTGCAATTTTCATCTGACATCAACAAGCCAAACATTTTCTTACTCGAGAGGGTTTTTTTAGTGGATAGACTAAAATATTTGCAAAATTCGAAAATTAAACCCTCAAAACAGGCTCAAAACAAATTACGATTTTGACGAAAACATTTCGTTGTAGGTACTTCCAGTCAAAAATAGTCCCAAAATAATTTTTTTTTTTAATCTTTAGTCTGTATAGAACAGTTTTTTGTGTTCTTTAAAATGAATGCTAGATGATGAAAATCGATTCACTAGTTTTTTTATTATCACTTACGCAATTTTAAAAAAACATGGTTTCGAGAAAGGCCGTTTAAAGTTTGTGGTCAAGAGAAAAAGAACTCGGCGCCAGGGGTTTCCGGGATGCATATCTTCCACAATTTTGAGAATTAGCTTTTGAATCTTTGACATGATATTCTTAGGCGATATATCTATCGATTAAAACAATTTTTAAAAAATCGATTTTTTGAAGTGTCTAAAGGTACTTCCCCCCTTAAGATGTCATCTAAGGCTCTTTGAAATATATACAACAACCATGTTGTCTCAGGATTTTTCTGAGTAGGGAATTCGATTAACTATTTTTCTCGGTAAATTTACAAAAAAAAGTTAAATAGTGATAGCAGAGGTTCCCCTGTTACAACCCTTTTTCGTGTAACGTTCATCACTACACCGCAGCCGATCCTGGCCACGGTTTGGGCAATCTCACCCAGCTTAAACACGCAAAGAGGGGTGTGGGAATAGTTTTCTTTTGAAAACGCAGAAACGGGTTGGTCATTCAATGGCGTTTCATGGATTTTGTGTGGATTGCCCGTTTCCCAAATGCGGTGAATCTGCTTATTAACGCCGCCAGATAGTGTGAAATTGACCTCGTCGGTCATCAGAATTTTCTTCCAAAAATCAGGTTCAGTGTCCACCATTCGAGTAACTGTTTAACCGTTTTTAAAGCAACATAGATGGTCTGTCGACAACATTCATTGTGCTTATTGCATTTTATAGGGAAACAAATGCAAATCATCCTTCAAAACTTGCCACATAGTGGTTCTACTGACGCTAAAATGATGAGCGCGGCGACGATACGTAACTTTTGTGTTAAGTGTAACGCTCACTTTGATCGCTTGATTCAGTTCATTGGAACGTCTTGGTCGTTGATGAGCGGCACGACGACGATCTCTCAATATCCCCTGCTCAACGAAATTTGAGACGAAACGACAAATAGTGTTATCAGACGGTACCTGTTGACAACGATATTTTCAATGGTACGCACGTTGAGTTAAAACAACTGAACGAATATTTTCGATGTGCATCATCACTATTTCGGCACGTTGTATCGGTGTAAAGCGATTCATGGTTCAAATTGTACTGAATTGCCGTTTCAATAACATGTCTCATCGAATCAATCGGTTTGACAAATGTCAATGTTAGTCAATGTGTTCATACCAAGACAAAAGGTGTCGCACTCTATATAGCTAAGTTTTTCCTGATGCCACCTTTGAAAGGTCGGTAGAACAATAAAATCTTGGAAAACCTAATACATAAGAATTATTTTAAAATACATTTATTTGAGCAAATATTTTACCTAATAAAAACAATCGATTACAGAACCAAATCATTTTATTTATTGAGGACATTTCGGCATTGTTGTTTTAAGATTCCTGTATCTCTCCACATGTATGGATGCCCATGCCTTTTTCGACCGCTTCGAATAATTGGTCCATCATTGTGAAATTTCTTATTGCTATGGCTTGTTTTATGTCTCTAACAAGTGCTCGATTGAATTTAAATCCAGACTCTTTGACGGTGATGATGTTGTTTTCCAGAAATTTCTTTGTGTGTTCTGTCGTATGTTTGCGGTGGTTTTCGTGCTGAAACTTTTATATAATAGAAAGATTCTCCTCAGCCCATGGCAACATGATTTTTTTTAAGATGTCGAGGAATTTTTTCTCGGTAAAAATTCCTTCTCCAAACATTGATGGAACCACCTCCGTGTTTGACAACAGTTGAAGTATAGTGGGGATCAAATTTTTCATGTTTTGGTCACCTTGTATCTCTTGCAATTAAGTTCAATTAGTGATGGGCACTATCGATAGTTTTTACTATCGATAGTACTATCGATAGTTGAAGAAACTATCGAATAACTATCGCCTATCGATAGTTTTTATTCAGAACAACAGTAGATACCATTGTCGATGTTAATGAATGAAGACAGCCACGAGGTATGACGTCTAAGGTCCGCACATTCAACATCCTAGTTAATAATTAAGTTTAACTGAGCCAATAATGAAAAGAGCTCATAAAAATTAGTAAAGTGCTAATAAAGCAAATATTATACTTTTATCCCCTTATTAATATTAATTGCTTTTAAGTATTTAGTGCATCATAAGAAAACGTATTTATAAGAAACTCTTTGGAAGAGTGTTTCGAAAAATTTAATGTTTTAGATTATCGTTTATTGATTAAGTTAAAATTAAACAGACATGTTTTTTTAATTTTAATTCTCATTTTTTTTTATTAAAAACCTAATCAGCTTATGAAGGCATTCAAACGTCAATACGATATTTATTCGCAGGATTTCGTCATTCAGAAAAATATTGTTGTTTATAATTTTCTAATCCCAAATTTTTATTATTTTTAGAAAATTTCTTTTGTAAAAAGTTGGCGAGCAGTTTAAATTACCGATCACAATAACTTTGCATCAAATAATTTTTTTTTAAGATTTCACTTGACAAATTTTTAAGCTTTATATTTAAAACAAAGTAACTGCTCCTGAAAATGTAAATAAAATATAATCAGCTCTTTGAAACGTCACTACGCTTCGATTGACACATCAACGAAGTTTATGCTATGTTCTGTTCGAGAAAAAATGTTCTACAAATGTACATAAGAACATACACATATACATTCATCCTTTCAAAAATATTCTAGAAATACTGCTTCGATCCTGGGGCGTAAGGTTTCAATATTCGAACCAAATATAATAACTTCTCGATGATATGAGAAGTTGAAAACAACTACAAGGATAATCTATAACATAAGGTATGAAGATGCTCGAACCGTATGTTGTCTATTCGGAATACGTGTTCTGCAGTTTTTATGGACATATTTCTAATATCGTATAATGTATCCTTCCCAACACTCATAAAAAATATTGAAACTAATAGACCAGGTCATAAACAAAGGGTTTCTGGGTTTATAATTAGTTGTATCTATTGTCCAGGTACAGGGTGGATGGAAATTAGCACGAAACAAGTCAAATCGTTTCGTGGAATCGAAATTTCACAAAAAATACTCATACCTTCCTTACCGTCCTCCCTTTAGATATGCATCAGAAAACTTTTTCGAAGAATAGTAATTTTGAGTACTCAAGTTACTTGGAAAAAGAATTTTTGCCTTTTTTAAATGCCGCATTGCGTATAAAGTGAACTGTAAATGTGGAAAGATGCATACTTTTTAAAAATTGGTAGTGATAAAGTGGAGTGCAAAATATGCAAAAGATATTTTAAATATAGTGGCAATACATCCAATATGAATGATCACATTAAACGGAAGCACCCTACACTAGTGCAATCTGAAAGTGTTGTGGAAGACAGAGCAGTTATTGAGGTGGAGCAATCTGAAGCTCCCTGCTTGCCTCATTTGCAGGCTTTACCAGCCTCAACCTCTCAGGCAATTGCTTCAACAGCCTCTGATTGTACAATCATCGAATCCTCGCTAGAAAGTTCAAAAAGGCAGTGGATGCAAACAACCCTTAGACATAAAACAGTTGCTTTGCCTGTACACAAAAAAAATTAAATTGACGAGTGCGTAGTGGAGATGATTGTTGAAGATTTTCAACCAATATCAGTTGTGGAAGATAAAGGATTCAACAAACTGATAAATTTGCTGGAGCCTAGGAATAAACTTCCAAGTAGAAGAACTTTGACCACGACGCAACTCCCTAATTTGTACGGCAAAGTAAAGGAAGAAATTCTAAAAAGCCTAGATAATGTCTCTCATTTGGCAGTTACAACTGACATATGGACTTCAGAAAATACAGAGGCATATATACAGCTACCTGTCACATTACGCATAATATCGAAAAGAAATCTTTTGTACTGTGCTCAAAAAAATTAACCCAGTCACATACTGGCAAATACTTAGCTGAAGTGCTTAAAACTATTTTTTCTGAATGGAAAATTGAAAAGAAATTGTTTGCTGTTGTTAGTGACAATGCGTCAAATATGAAAAGTGCAGTACGGAATTTAAATGTGGAAAGTGTTTTTTGCGCAGCACATACACTAAATTTGGTTGTGACTGATGCAATAAAGGCAAATGATCCATTAATAGCTGTTTTTATGAAATGCCGGAAAATCGTTGCACATTTTAAAATGTCTGCTGTGTCATCAGACAAATTAAAAACAACCCAGAAGCAAATGGGCCAAAAACCTTAAATTAAAGAAAGACGTTGCTACTAGATGGAACTCCACTTTATTGATGATTGAAAGGTTAGTAGCCCTTAAAGAAGCGCTATCAGCAACATTAGTAGCTTTACCAAAGGGCCCTGAATCGATATCAAATAATGAGTGGAGTATTTTAGAAGACTGTGTTATTTTATTGAAGCCCTTTGAAACAGTAACAACAGAACTATCTGCTGAAAAGTACGTCACAGTTACAATAATAGTACCAATTGTGCGTGCTCTACAAAATTATTTACAAAACCATCGTTGCTCTACAAGCGAAGGAAATGTTTTACTGCAGCAATTAACTTCAGAAGTAACATCCAGAATGACTTCATACGAGAGCGCCGACATTCCTTCTATGTCAACTTTCTTGGATCCTAGATTCAAAGATATTGCATTTGGAGATCCAACAAACGCAGCCGCAGCTGATGAAAAAATAATTTCTGAGCTAATGAAGCTATCTTCGTTTGAGGAGGAAACAGTGAATGAAGGAGCATCAACAAGCAGTGCTGCGCAAATAACACCAAGCAGTGATTGCATAGCCACGTTATGGGCCTCTTTTGATAAAAAAGTTCTAGAGTTAAAAAACAGTGGCTGCTCAGTTCCCAATATTTAACGATTTTAAAAAGCTATAAGGATCTTCTCCATTTATCAAGAAGTGAAAATCCCATACATTTCTGGAAGAAGAATTATTTAATGTTTCCGAAACTCGAGGTTGCTTTGAAGTTTTTATGTATTCCAGCCACTTCTGTTCCATCTGAAAGAGTATTTTCAAAAGCCGGCTTGATTACAAAAGATCGCAGAAACAGGATCAAAGAAAAACATTTAGATACTCTAATTTTTTTAAACCATAACTTGATATTATCAAAATAAATCTTTATAATGTTTTTTATGTGTTATTTTTATTCAATTTAAAGTTCTTACTACTTTGATATGTATTAACTTTGTAGTTTTGATTAAGAAATTCAATAAACAATGGAAGTAACAAAAAAACACAAATACAATGAATTTCTTATTTTCTATGGCTTGTGTAAAATTTTCAGAATCATTGCAACGCATTCCAAATACTGAATACTGCTAATTTTCTTGTGCAAGACTTTGAAACTCATTCCAAACTAGTTGGATAGGTAAAAAAATTGCGTTACATTTTCTATTTCGTATGTCGCGAACAATTCATTCGATTCTCTACATTTGCCTATCTTCAAAATACAATCGCTACCACTACATACACAAGAAAAAAAATTTAATTCTTCGAGCCGAAACTATCTACATGCTAAAAATTTCAAGTCAATCCAACAAAATTTTCTGATCGCCTCGCCTCGATCCGAAAGATGCACCTTGAACACAATTCAAGTATACTACATATATATAAGCACCACTCAATCCCTGTGACGTGACGCGATGTCCATCGCCCACTCACAATGTGGTGTTCGCTTTGCCACATTTCCATAAAACCGAAACTATCGATAGCGGTTTTCATTCATTCGGAAAAGTTATTCGATAGTCCCAAGCGATCGTCATTTTCAGTCATTGGCAAGATTTATTCGATAGTTTCTGGCGATAGTCTTTTTCATTCTCCAGAAAAAGTTATTCGATAGTCTTTTTCATTCACTGAAAAAAGTTATTCGATAGTTTTTGGCGATAGTCTTTTTCATTCACTAGAAAAAGTTGTTCAATAGTTTTATTCGATAGTCTTTTTCATTCGCTGAAAAAAGTTATTCGAAAGTTTTATTCGATAGTCTTTTCCATTTACTGAAAAAAGTTATTCGATAGTGAAAACTATCGATAACTTTCCGATAGTTATTCGATAGTGCCCATCACTAAGTTCAATGCAATTTATTATTTTTTCGTCGCTCCAAAGGAACAATTTCTACTTTCTACTACTTTCTCTTATTTGTTGCTGTGAAAAGTCCATTCTTTTCTTCTGGCAAGTTGTCGTTAACAAGAGCTTCTTCATGTCTATCCTGCTATGTAGTCCTGCTTCCAGAAGACTGCTTTAGACTGTTCTCATCGAAATATCGCTACTTTCCTCGAAAAGTCAGCGATGAATTTTGACAGCTGGTCATTTTGGGTTCCTGGCACTTTTTAAGATTTTGAAAGTCCCGTTTAAATTGCAACGAACGCAACTGACTTTTTCGAATTGATCATAAAGAATTCGCATGCCGTCCGAATTATGGGAGAAGACAAAGTTTTAAACTACGTGTCCGCTGCAAGTCTTTGGTTTTCCTGGACTTTGTTGCTCCTTCGTTCTTGCCTCATA